>JAVJIF010012217.1:0-123085 GCA_038442645.1 Agave tequilana | reverse complement strand
CTTGGATCTGGGCTTTATTAAGCTTTATTTATTATTAAAATAATAATTCGAGCCTGCACACAATAAATCTCAAAATATTAAAAATGTGCAGAATTAAATGAATAAATATGAAATGTGATGGTAAATGTTATGATAAAAATGCACTTTTGACTACCAATCACACCCCCACACTTATCTTTTTGCTCATCCTCGAGTAAAAACAAAGAAAAAGAAAAAGTTAATCTAACCTAACTCACTTTCGTAGGAATCACGATTGCACTTAGCACGTGCAACAAGCCGTTAAACCTCTAGGTTACCCTAGAGGACGAGTGTTGTCTCGTGAGGGTTTTCAGCGGATTGCACCCACAAAATCCATAAAGAAAATATTTGAATTATTATTGAAGAGACTAAGTAGTCTATAAGTTTTAGGATCCTCATTTTTATTCATTCTTAGACTTAGTCTTTATAAAGTAAATTGTTTTCATTTTAGGTAAGGGTCAAAATTGAACTTCTAATATAGTCTTTTTCGTTACCAAAAATCATATGCATCCTTATGAATTTATACTAGGAATTCCTTAACTTGGACTCTCATGCCTCTATATATATATATTTTTTCTTTTTTTTTTAATATGTATAACGCATCTAATTTTCTTTCGTATAAGCATTAAGGCTTCTTGAGGCCCTCATACCTAACTAATTGATTATTAGATGTGTTAATACATATATAAGTAATTTTTCCTTAATTTCTTAGGCTTTCTAATCCACCCATGTAACGAACTTAAAGTCGATGACTCCCAAACCGGTTGGCTTTAGGGCACCAGGTGAGAAAACACCCCGCGGACTCAAATTCGAGTGAACTAGGCCCCAAAACTAAGGACTTTATTTTATTTACTCACCTTTAGGCATGAATACTTATGCTTCTTGAGGCACATGTATCAGCTTAATTGGTGATTTTTTTTTTCTTTTTTTTCTTTTTTTTTTTTTATATGAGGCACAAAGGTCTTCATCTTAGAATGCTAGATATGTATTAGGTATGCAAATTTCATTAAGGTAAAAATCAAGACTAATTAATTATTCAATTTCTCCTCCTATACTTAAAAATTCAACAATTTATTTATTTTGACCAAGTTTTTAGAAATCCTAATCATGATTTTCCTAATCCTTAAAACTAACTTAGATTTCTTTCAAAAGATAAGTCAAAATATTGTCCTTTTTATAAGTTTTTTTTTTCAGATTTTTTTTATTAGCAGATTTTGTTAGTTTCTAATTATGTTAGTATGTTAGTAAAGCCTACCAATTTGTTGACTGAGATTTCCTGCACACAAAATATAGTATTTTAGTTTTAAGAATAGGATGTGCAAGTTCTCAATTCTAATCCGCTGTAGCAAGGCTATGCGGGTCGTGATCCTCAGGGAGGGACTGCGATGGAAGCGTTAAGCAAGTTTCTCTAAAGTTTTTATTTTTATTAGTTAAGTTAGAAAGGAAGTGGTATTTACAATGGGTCGGCAAATAAAGAATGGGAGAAGTTGTGATTTAATCTACAAAAAAGAAGAAAAGAAAAAAGAAAACTTACCTCTTCAGTCTGCTTACCGTTTGAACCGTTGCGATGATTTACCTTTTCTTGGAAGGCGTACAAGCATGGCATATAGGATCGTCCGCCTTCTTAACTATGGATAAAAAGCAACTATGAAGACCTGTTCATCGCCATAGGCCATCAAGGTTCCTTCTTCGGTTAGGTATTCTCAGAGCAGTTGGATCTCATGGTGGGCAAGACATTAGAGAAAGAAACAATGTCATAAAAAATAGAAGAACGATGATAGAACAAAGATAGAGACACAATAAAACAAGAATAGAATAAAAAGAACAAAAACAAACTTTGATTTGACTATTAAACAATGGTGGAAAATTACAACTTACACCGGCTGTCACCATCAGTACAAGTGGATCCCTTCCTCCATGAATACATCATCTCCTCTCAGCTTTCACAAAAAGAAAATAAAATTTACAGAGGAAAGAAAATCTAACCTAAAACCTAAAAACCCTAACTTTTGGCCCTTGGCTTGCCTCTGGACTACTCTATACGTTGCACTGCAGGGGTATTATAGGTGCAGAAGGCCGAAGAGTCCCGGATGAAGTAGCCCACGAAAGTTGGTCCATGATGTCATCAACTTTGCCGCAGAAACTGGGATTTTGCCGTGGAATTGCGGCATTTCTAGGGAATCTGGCCACGCGCTTTGGCGCGTGGCTTCTTCTGGTCCGTCCATCTGGGCGCCTGCTTCTGGAAGCTGCATCCTGGCTCTTTATTCTGAATTTTTCGAGATAACTTAGTAATCAAGTTAACTTGATCTCAAATATCCCAAATCTTCTATCCACGAATTTCCTTCTTATCTTGGGCTTTTATCCTCATCCTGCAAGTGTTTAGGGTTGGATAGAATTCTATCCTTCCCTCATCTTTAATAATTGCAACTTTAGCCCTTGTATTTGCATTTTGACTTCTTGTAATTGCGCTTCTGCACCTGGGCTTCAAACATGGGCTTGGATCTGGGCTTCATTAAGCTTTATTTATTATTAAAATAATAATTCGAGGCCTGCACACATTAAATTTCAAAATATTAATAAATGTGCAGAATTAAATGAATAAATATGAAAATGTGATGGTAAATGTTATGATAAAAATGCACTTTTGACTACCAATCAATAATAAATGGCCTGCTCGTGGCCATTGTCGTCCTTTTGATCGAGGAGGGCACCGAGGGAGTAGTCCAGAGCTTTTACATAAAGCAAAAAATGGTTTCCCTATTGTAGGGGCCACTAAGACTGGAGGCTTTGTGAGGTACCTCTTGATGTCTTCATAAGCTTCTTGACAAGCTTGATCCCATACGAAGGAAGTGCCCTTTTTCATGAGTCGGGTGAACGGTTGACAGCGGCCTGAGAGATTTGCAATGAATCTTCTGATATAAGCCAGCCTGCCTTGCAAGCCCCTGAGCTCTTTGAGGTTCCTTGGTGGATGCATGCCCTGGATGGCTTTGACTTTGTATGGGTCAAGATGAATCCCTTTTGATGTGACAAAAAACCCAAGGAACTTGCCACTTGACACTCCCAAGAAGGATTTTGTCGGGTTCATTTTCAGTTGATGAGCCCGCATTATGTCGAACATCGTTCTCAGGTCGCGAAGATGATCATTCTTGTTGCGGCTTTTGACGGCAATGTCGTCGACATAGCACTCCACCGTTTTTCGGAGATAATCGCAGAAGATCGTACTCATTGCCCGCTGTAGGTTGCTCCGGCGTTCTTCAGTCCGAAGGGCATTACAGTGTAGCAGTATACCCCCAATGGTGTTCGGAACGAAGTATGCTTCTCATCGTCGGGATAAATCTTAATCTGGTTGTACCCTGAAAAGCCGTCCATGAAAGACATTCGAACCCGCATGTGTTGTCGATCATGACGTCGGTGATGGGTAATGGGAATTCGTCTTGGGACAGGCCGTATTGAGATCACGGTAGTCGATGCAAATCCGTATTTTCCCGTTCTTCTTGAGGACGGGGACGATGTTGGCTACCCAATCTGGATGTTGTTCCTCCCGGATGAAGCCACATGCAATGAGCTTGTGAACTTCGGCTTCAATAGCTTCCATGATGTTTGGGCGAAACCGACGTTGTTGCTGCTTGACTGGCTTGACGTCGGGCATGATATTTAGACGGTGCATAGCGACTTGTGGATCAAGTCCGGGCATGTCTTCGTAACTCCATGCGAAGACGTCTATATACTCTTTTATGAGCATTATCAATTCTTCCTTTTCTGTAAGTGATAGGCTTTCACTTATAAAGATGGGCTTAGGGTAGTCTCTGACTACCCAAGTTGACCTGCATCACCTTGTCTTCAGTAGGCGGTTCGCGCAGTTCGAATCGCTTTTCCCACTGGAGGTTTAATTGCTGGGCCCATGGCTCCTCATCAATAGCTTCTGCGGGCTCCAATTGACTGCTTGAAGTCATATTAACAGTGAGGTTTTCGAACATTCCTCCTACACTGACATCTGAGTCCCACTCGGAGGATGAGGCTGAATGAGATGGAATTGGTTCATCGTCTTTGAATTGAACCGTTGCTGACGATGTGGGTGTAACATACCCTAACCCCTGCATGTACTATCATAGTAATTTGCAGGCTTCCCTTTTGGGACAAAATTACGCATCAAGCTGCGCCTTCCTTTTCCAAAATTCAGGCCTGCTCCATGCTTCAAGTCGTATCCCATTTTCTTCATAATATGGCGCGCGCCGGCCGCGCGTAATGAAAGAATTGTGGAGTGTCTGAGTCTGAACTTGAATCTGTGGTCGTGGGTCCCTGTGGTTGGGTTCTACCGAAAATTATCGGTAACTGACCTTGTTTGGACGGAGGGATGACTAGTGTGGCTCCTTCTATAGCTTCCATAGGTGTGCTGGCCGCACTCGGCTTATGTAGAGGCATATGCAGAGAGCCATCTGTAATGGATTTAACCGACCCAACACTCGCAGGATAATCGAAAGAAATATTATCATTAATTACCCATTCACCTTCATCCTCTGAAGGAGTATTACATTGGGGATTATTGAGACATGCTATAATTGGTTCACAATCAGAATAGCTGGCATGCCTGCTTCGGATTCTGAATCCGCCTCATTGCCACTTTCATCATCGTCTGGCAATGGTTCTTTAGGTGTCCCCCGGCCTCTTGATACAGGAGAGCGTCAGTGAAGTAATTTTCTACCCCTTTGAATGGTTACCTCTCAGCAAAGACAGTTTGTACTGTCGCGTCATCTTCAACATATTTGAAGCATTGGTGCAGAGTAGAAGGAACGATCCAGTTGGCATGGATCCATGGTCGTCCTAGCAGCAGGTTATATAACGTGTCAGCGTCAATGACATAGCATGTCACTTCTGACTTCAGGCTCCCGATTCTGTAACGGAGTCGAATTTTTCCCAGTGGATGACTGCTCCCGGCGTTGAAACCGTATATTGTAGTAGTGGTTGGCGGATAACCTGTACAGTGGTATGGCCGAGGAAGTAAAGAAGCCTTTGGGGATGATGCTGAGTGCGGACCTCGGATCGACTTGTATTCTTTCGATGCACGTTGAACCGATATATCCGGTATAGTACAGAGGTCGATCGTGCTTGTTGTCTTTGAGAAGCATATCTTCCGCAGTGAATATAATAGCGGGCACCTTGGATTGTGTGTGATGACATTCTGGGCAAGGAGACTGAAAGTCGTCGTTAGGGATCTCAGGCATGCATGTCAGAAAGGATTATGAATTGGCTACCGCATCCCTGAGTGCTTCTCTTGTTTCTTTTGAGAGGCGAAGGAGCTCGTGTATAGTGATACGAGCTGGGATATTGGCCAGTTGAGCCAATATGTCAAACCGAAAGGGCGTATCAACAACACGTGGTCGAATCGTACCTCCTTAGGCCTCTCTTTTCCCTTGGTTGGGATTGGAGTGGATGCTGACATTGGTACCGACGTCGTTTGCCGTTGTATCTCGTCAGTAGACTTTTCATACTGCCTCAAGTATGATTTTCCGGATCGGGTGCCCTTCTGTTGAGGCGTATCGGCTTGCGCCGTGCAAGCAAGCTTTTCCCCTTCTGAATCGCTGAGGGAAGCTGATGTAAGATTACCATCGTCTGGCATGACAGAGATGACATTGCAAGATTTGCCCTTTAAGTTGGGCTCCTTCGAATCCCGCTGTACTTCTTGGACGAGGTCCAGGTGTATCCAAATGACTTCCCCCGTCTCTAATGTTAGGGGAACGAGGCCCTTATTATCTTGAGTCATGGCTGGAGGTGTCTGACTTCCAACTGTGGAGCGGGGGCTGGGTAGGTCCCGTCAGGAACTGTGACCTTTTGGGTGCTGCCGAACTCAAGAGTCACCATATTGGCAGTGACTTTCTTCTGCTCCGTCCTCAATGTCAGGACCCCGGCATCGATCAGGGCTTGTATTCTGTCCTTGAGACATAACACTTGTCAGTAGGATGGTGGATCATCCTGTGGTAGAGGCAGCATTTAGGGTCGTTTGTGCGCCCTATCTCATTGGGACGCCGAGCATTTGGCAGTTTCATTTTGTTTCCTTTGTGGAGCAGATGGAATATCGTGACCACCTGATCGTCTTTGAAGGAGTACTGCTTTGGAGGGAACTTAGGCTCCTGATTGTTGAAGCCGCTCTTCTTGGCCTTCGACTGCACATCTCCGGATAACACCATAGACATAGTCTCTTTGCCTTTAGCTTGAGAAGATTGCGGTAGGTCGCTACGCCCTTTGTTGTTCATCCCCCACTTGCCTCTAGGGGCGGATGGTTCGAACTTTTTAGCCGACTTCTCGGCTATCTCTGCTTGTTCGACCAATTCCTTCCAAGTGTGGGCCTTGACAGCCCCCATGCGAACTTCCACTTGGTCTAAGAAGTTGTGTCTGCATGTCTGTAAGAGCATAGGTAATGGCATCCCTGCTGGGCACATCAAGGATAAATTTCTGAACCGTTCAATGTAGTCACGGACAGATTCGCCCTTCCTCTGCACAGTAGAGAGGAACTTGTCCATGGTCACTTCGGTATCGTCCTCATAGAAACGAGAGAGGAATCGGGTTTCCAGGTCGATCCAGGAATTGATAGAGCCCGGAGGGAGATTTCGGAACTAGTCAAATGCCACCCCTTTAAGGTGCCAATGAATAGCCTAGCCATGATGGAGTCATTGCTTATAACATTACCAGTCTGAGACCGGAAGTAGTAGATGTGCTGATTTGGCGAGCTCTTTCCATCATAGGTATGCAACGTTGGTGGTTTGAACTTCGGTGGATAGGCACTGAATCCTACTCCGGCGGATAAGGACGGACTGCCCCTACCTTCTTTAATTCATCCCTCTGAGCTAGGGATGCGATTTGAGCTTGGAGGCCCTTAAGAACTTCGGCGTCTAAGGAAGAACCCTCCTTGAATTTCTCCGGCTTTGGCTGCTCATTGCTGAAGTGTTCCTCCTCATCGTGATTGCTCCCGGCATCGTTGTCATTCCGATTGCTGAGGAGTCGAGCAAGCATCTGTTGAATATTATCCAAGGCTTCTTGCTGGGTTCTGGAAGTTTGCTCCTGAGCTTCCAGACGCCGACGAAGGTCGTCGTTAGTGTTATCAGCCATATTGACCGATGCTTTGTCTGTTCGCACTGAGCTAACTGTCGCCGAAGAGGCGTACCCACTATCTTCATCTTCTTCGTCCGATGATTGGAGTGATCTCCTGGGCTGTGACGAGGCTAGGGCCGTCGAGGAAGAAGGCTGCTCGTAACTGTAGGGTATCGCCACCCTGGATCTGGTGTTTCGGAAGACACCTTCTTCATGCACCAAGACTTCGCCTAAGCCTGGGCTGTAGTCTGGATCTGGGAAGCTGCGGGTGTCGTCAGATGTTTGACTTCCTCCGCGTAACACTCGTCCTCTCCCAATCATGTTGACGGATGCGGAGGCTGGATCTCGTGAGGTGCTCCTTTTGCGATACTTCATAGGGAGATGTACGTACAGTCGATCAAAAACTGATCGCCGGCAATGAGTTGAGTGGACTGTCACCAACTGACATCCCTTTTGTTGACAATAGGGGGAAGTGGTTCGGAAAGACACCAACTTCCGCTTGTTCGCCCAGAGTTCTCGCAAGTCAGGCCCATGGGAGCCTAAATAATCCTGTGGAGAGGCCTTTCTGGAGCGTACATAGGATGATATTCCGTTCCTCTTATCCCTGCAGAAGGGATTAGCACTGAATAGTATTTTAGTTCTAGCTTCGCCAACAGGTGCGAGCTTATGTTTGATGAACTGGAGAGCGGAGCACGCTGTGGTGCTTTACCCACTATGCCGCTGCAAAGGGGATTTGCCTTAGATAACACTCTGGCCCTAGCCTCGCGGCCATGGACGCAGTGAGTATGCTGTGGTACAGTAGCTTCGCTTATAAGAACGATGCTGGCACAAGTCATTGCTGCTCTTGAATTGGGCGACGGTATGATTGCCGTCTTGACTTTATGATTGGAGCAGACAGGCATCTTGCCTTTTCTTCGCGAGAGAGGCGCGGTTTAGGCGTAGCTACGCCTGGAGTTTTGGTTGGAGACTTCTGTTTAGGCTTCCATACCCGCCTTGGCAGAGGAGACTTAGGCTCGCAAGGAGCCTGTTTAGCCACACGCGAGACTGAGGGGTGTTGGCAGAATTCTGCTTCCGGTTTCTGCTTTGAAACCTTGGTCGTGGAAACCTTCTAATACTTCCGTGCTCGAAGCATTGGCCACCCCCATAGAGGACTTCTTCAATTCTTTCTTGATCGAACTGAACCACCAAGTTCTCACAAGTAAAGGAATCAGACTACGGACGTGCTTCCTTGTTGCGCCAAATACCGCAGTAGGTTCGCAGAGAACCTTTTCTGTCTCCGCAGAGACTTTCCTTGAAGATTTAGCCAGAGGGGCTCTGGCTGCACCGGCTTTTCTGATTTCAGAGTTAGACCCGAAGGTCTGTTCGTCGCATTGCGATACTTGATTCTCGGCGGTGGAGAATACAATCCCCAGCGGAGTCGCCATCTTGTTTTCCATTATAATTTGCAAAGGGGAAAACTTACAATAAAAAGAGTTGAGGAGCTAAATTACAAGTATTCTTAAAAAGATTACAAGTAGATCTCCTCAGAGATTCTGGAGAAGTGTGCCGATAGGAGTCTGGTCAGCGCGCGACCACTTTGTCCCTTTGACGATGCGAGCGATGAGATTCCCTTCTCGCCTGGTTCCGAAAATCGAGAATAGAAGGTTGGTAGAACCCTCTTGCTGCTTCTCAAAATCACCTTCAATTAGGAATTCCTTCTCGCCTGGTTCTGAAGATTCCTTGAGAAGAAGGACGATGTTAGGGTATCAACACCCTGGATAGAGAAAGCAATTCTCTAAAAGATCTCTGAATTCGAGAGCGCACGGTGCGTTGTGAAGAAGCCTCTGCTTGTGGAGCCCTCTTTTAGAAGTATCGTCTCAGAAAAGCTCTTCCAAGAAGAAGTCCTCTCTCCTTGTGCCCCTGGCGGGCTATTTATAGGGAGAGCAAGGGTATAAACGTCCCTTGAAAATATGAAAACAGATTGAATCAAATCTGTTTAAAATCCAGAAAGTAGCCTTGCTGCGAGGCTAGGATCAGCTTCTGCGAAGCTAGAATTGGCAGGTCGGTTGATCTTCTTTATCCTTTTCATATCGTTGGAGGATTTTCCCTGGTCTTCTTACTCATTTAAGGAGAGTCAAAGATTATGGCAATCAACCTGCCAAATTTGATCTCTGATTTGATCTTAATTGGATTTGATCTAATTGGATCCGATCTCATCCGGAGATTTGATTGTCAAAGGTTGACCATAGCAGACCAACAGCGGAGCTGCCCGCATTGAGCTCGTAGCGGAGCTAGAGGCAACTTCTGGCGAAGTCCGAAAGAAACCCTTTGGCGGAGCTGGAAGTCCTCTGTGGCGAAGTTACAAGTTAGCTTCCTGGCGAGGCTTTGGATGGCTTCAAGGCGAAGTTGGATGATTTTAGCCTCTCAAGGGAGGCTATCCCTTTGGGCTCATGCGATGCTAAGTGCTAGCACCTTAGACCTGCTGAGTCTGTTCAGAAACAATTGAGGTTCACTGTCTGCTTGCTGGATCAGTGGAGTCTAAGTTGCTTCCTTGTCCCTCGGAGATGGGTGAAAACTGGTCGTCAGCTTGTCTGTCACTTGTCTTTGTAAATGTCAACAAGTTTAGACATTGTTCAGAGCAATAAGAATCTTGTCTTTTTTAAGTGTCAACATCAACTATGAAAAGATGCTTGAAGCCATGACTCAGGCTCAAAACGCTCGTAATCGTGACATAGATATAATGGTCGAATCTCTACGTTCCCACCGTTCTGATGTCACTTACCATTCTGTTAGAGCCGAAGAGTCATGTTGTTTTTGGAAATCAAGATTCTATTTCAGAACAACCATTTGAACTTGCCCAAACTCCAAATTTTGAAAAAGATATTGACAGTTTGGCAAGTTATTCCTTTCCTGAAATGGAACTTGAGAATGAATATGATCTTGAAACCCAACTTAGTGATTCAATTCTTCTTCCTGATTCAATAATGACTCCGGTATCTTCACCTGACTTCAATCTTTTCCCGGAGTCAACATTGGATCCTGTACCAATTCATAATGAAATTGAATCACCCATCTTTGAGGATCATATTGAACTTGACCAATTATACACTTTTGAAGATCCTATTGACAAATTGGCAAGTTCTCATTTTTATGATATTGAACTCAATGAGATATGTGACCTAGATTCTCAATCTGTGATCCAGTTCACCTTTCTGAATCAATATTGACTCCTGTTTTGTTACCAAACTGAGTAATATTTTAGAGTCAGTTTTGATTCCCCCACCTATCATTCTTGAACTTGAATCACCAATATTAAGTCAATCCCATTGTTAGAAAACACATGTGGACTTGAGTTTCAACTTCTTGACTTGGACCCGCTTCTTGAACCAATCTTGACTCCTGAACCTTTACTTGACTTAAGTCACTTTCCTGAGTCAGTATTAGTTCCTGTACTTCCTGAGTCCAAGTTAATCATTCTATCTTTTCATACTCCATTCTGGGACAAGGTGGTTGACAAATTTGACTCTAAAATTAGTTATGGAATTTGAAAATTAGATGGGGTTAAATTTTTAATAAAATCCTTTAGGGATACACAATCTTAATGGGTTATATTAAAGAAAATTCTGGTGGGTTCCTCCGAACCCAACGAAAAGTTGAATGGGCCGCATTTCGTGGACCAATCAGACCACCACCGGAACCACCACCTTAAGGTAACATTTTCCTTCCCTTTCTTTTTTTTCATGCATCTATGCATTAAATCATACATTGAGGACAATGCATGAGATAGGTGTGGGGGAGGGTTCTAACATAACTTCAAAAAAAAAATATTATTAACATTTTCTTTACTTTTAAAAAACTTTTTGAAAATAGAAACAATATTTTGACATATTTTTTGTAAGAAATTAGTCAATTTTAAGGAATAGGAAAATCCAAATTAGGATTTCTTATACTTGGTCAAAATAAGATTATTTGTTGATTTTTAGGGTTAGGAAGATAATTTGTCAAATTAATTTAGTCTTGATCTTTGCCTTGATGAAATATGCACACAAATACACTTACACACTTAGGGTTTAAAAACAGAGACTCTTATGCCTTATAAAAAGAAATATAAAAAAAATAATAATAATAATAATAATAATAATAAGTCTAATTATTGATTAGCTAGGTACTTTGGCCTAAGCAAGCCTTAGTATTTATGCAAAAGATAATTAGATAACATTTGAAAAAAAAAAATGTATCCTCTGATTAAGCTGGGTATTTATGCCTCATGAAGCATAAGTGTTCACGCCTAAAAGGAGTGCATCGTATAAAAAAAAAGTATCCTCTGATTAAGCTAGGTATTTATGCCTCATGAAGCATAAGTATTCACGTCTAAAAGGGGTACATCGTATAAATAAAAACCTTGGTTTCGTGGCCTTATCTGCTCGAGTGTTTTAAGTCCTTAGGGGTGTTTTCTCACCTGGTGCCCTAAAACCGTCCGGTTTGGGTGTCACCGACAGAATGCTCGTTACATGGGCAGATTAGAAAGCCTAATGAAATTGAGGAATAAATCTCACCAAAAATAAATAAATATAAGGCATGGGAGTTAATGTTGAAGAACCCTTAGTAAACTTCACAGTCACGATGGTGCATACGACTTAGGGTAAAGTAATAGACTAGATGAGAGTACAATTTGACTCCTTACTTTGATTGATAACAAATTTTTGAATAGAGACTAAGTTTAGGAATGAAAATTCAGTTTTCCTATAACTTATATATTGCTTAAATCTTACAATTATATTTCAATATTTTTTCTCTTTCAAAATGCTTTTCGAAAATACTAACTCTTTATTTCCCTTTCTTTATGGATTTTGTGGGTGTAATCCGCTGAAACCCTCACGAGACAAAACTCGTTCTCTGGGGGAACCTAGAGGTTTAACGGCTTGTTGCACATGCTCAGTGCAATCGCGTGACCTGCGAAAGTGGTCTAATATCCTTAGTATAATTTAGTTGTTTTGCTCGAGGACGAGCAAAAGATAGGTATGGGGGTGTGATTGGTCGCTAATGTTGCATATTTAGTATCATATTTCCATACTTATTTTAGAATAAAAGCCTGCATTGTCCTAATTAAATGGTAAATTTATTTGCAGGCCCAATCCTTAAGGAGATGAAGAGAAATGAGCCCAAAGCCACCAGAATTCTGAATTAAATCAGAATTAATTCGAGCTCACTAAATCAGGGCAAAATCAAGAGGTTAAAAACCGGTTGAGAAGAATCCTCTCAGAATCAATCGGTTAAAGCCAAGAATCCAAGGCCATTTCGTCACACTCCAGACTCAAACTGAAAATCCAACAAAGGATAAAGTCAGAAGGAACACCAGAACGACCCACCAACAGGGTGTGGCCATCTGGCCACACCCTGGCCGCGGAAACGCGGCAAAAGCCGCGGATCCTGTTGGCCCAAGGTTACAATCACCCTTGTTTAGTGTATTTTGATGATTACAAAACATATTAGTTATTTGTATTAATAACATTTGTTGTTTAAGTGTGTTTTCAGATTTCTATTCATACTAGAAGTCTTCTCTCAAAAATACAAGGTTTTGGACTCAAGTCAACTCCAATTGGGCTCAAGATGCAAAATTGAAGATCAAGTGAAGATAGCCCATCTTGAAGCATTGCTTTGAAGTCTTTTAGAAGTTTGTAAGTTTAGAATGTTAAAGTTTGAATATAGGAAATTTGGCTCTAGGATTTGCACACACACTTGTTTCATATATTTCCTATGTTTTGAAAATGGTTATTTCTAAGTTTTATGCCTTAGTTTATATATACATGTACCAAAGCTTTATATCCTGAAAAACTTGTTTAAAACATGTGTATAAACTATTTTCTGCATAATACTTAGCTATATGTATTTTTAAAATATTTTTCAAAATTTTTCTAACTCAAAACAGCCCAGTTTTTCAGTTTCAGGCAACATCGGTCGACCGGCCCGGTCGACCGGCGATGTGTCTGGACATGCACTGTTTGTGCATGTCCGTCGGTCGACCGGACCGGTCGACCGACGGAGAGCAGATTGCTCTCGGGATATTTCGGTCGACCGGACCGTCGACCGGAAGAAGGAAACTGTGTTTCCTCCTTTTGGGTCGGTCGACCGGACCGGTGACCGAGAGCCAACGGCTCTTTCCAGCAGGGCTGGCGGTCGACCGGACCGGTCGACCGCCAAGCCTGCAACAAGGCAACGGCTCTTTCCTCTTTGGGCAGTTCTGAAAAATCTGTTTCTTTTTCAGCTTTAACAGATTTTTGGAGATTTGTTGGGGAGCTTTTTCAGAGAAAATAAGACAAAAAGAAATTGTTTTTAACCTATTTTTAAGCCTATAAATAGAGGAGAAGTCTCTCTTGCATATCACTTAGAAAAATCCTCAAGTTTGCATTGTTTTCAAAAGCGAAAAGAAAAGAGTTTAAAGCTTTCATTTCAATTCTTTTTGAGCTAGTTTTTCAGTTGTGTTTGATTGCTAATATCACTCTACAACTGAAGTTTTTCTCACCACACTTCATAGAGCCAAAAATCCTATACTCATTCTATAGTGAAGTTGTAATTGAAGTGAGAGTGTTTGTAAAAGAGTTTGAGAAAGAGTGTAGTGATCTTGTTGTGATCACTTGGTTCTTGTAATCCTTTCCTTGTGGAGCAACCTCTTCGGTAGAGGTCCTTTGTACTTGGTGGAGCTCGGTGCTCGGTCTTCGGTAGACCAAATTGTAAAGGCATCCTCGGTGGATAGTGGAAACCCTTCACGGAGGTGAAGGCGGGGACTAGAGCAAGTGTGCTCGAACCTCGAAACAAATCATCTTGTTTGCGATTGCCTTTGCGTTATTCTTGCTTTCAATTTCTCTTGCCTTATATTATCTTGAATTATTTGCTTGAGAACTAACCCTCTACTTGTGCAATCTTGTCTTGTTCACTTTACTTGCTATATTGCTTGTGTGTATTTCATCATAGCATCTCATCCTTTACTTGTTCGATCATATCTCATACAACACGGTTGCATTGCGCACCTCTAACCCATATCTAGGGGAATTGGGAGGAAGGAGTTCAGAACCTCGCAAGGGGTATTCGGCTCTTAGTCGTGTTTTGAGAGATCGTTGCATCACTCATTTTATTAAAGTTTAAAAAGATCATTAGATTAGCATTCACACCTATTCACCCCCCTCTAGGTGTTTTTCAATTGGTATCAGAGCTTGGACTCTAGGATTTGGTTTAACCACCTTAGAGAAGATCCTAATTTGCTAATCATTTCATTCATATTCATATAAGTAAAAATGGCCGACGGAATTAAGACCCCTCCTAAGTTTGATGGACTTAACTTTCCCATATGGAAAGTTAAGATGACCGTGTTTTTGCAATCTCTAGGTAGCCGAGTTGCAAAAGCCGTGACTAAGTCCTTTAGTGTACCCCCCGGTGACGAATCCACTTGGTCCGAAATAGAGACTAAGGAATTCGATGCCAATGCCAAAGCTCACTATGCACTTCTTCAAGCCCTAAATGATGATGACATAGCTAGGGTTATACATTGCAAATCCGCATATGAGATTTGGTCACACTTGATAGTCACTCATGAGGGGACCTCACAAGTAAAGAAGGCTAAGATTGACCTTCTTCGGTCTCAATATGAAACATTTAGCATGCAAGATAATGAAACCATAGATGATATGGTTACAAGATTTACCAAGATTACTAATGGACTCTCTTCTTTAGGTGAAGATATCAACAATGATCAAAGAGTAAGGAAGATCATCCGGGCTCTTCCTCCTTCATGGGAAGTTAAAGCTACAACCTTGAAGGAACTCAACGACAATGAAGAGATGGAGCTCATAGGTCTCATTGGGAACCTCAAAACCCATGAGATGGAAAGGAAAGCAAGGGAGGATATGGCTCCTTCCAAAAAGAAGACTATCGCCTTCAAGAGTCAAGCTACACACTCCGATGAAGATGATGAAGAAGAAGATGATGAGGAGCTCTCACTCCTTGTTAAGAATGTCCGGAGGATGTACAACAAGGCGAAGTACCAAGGTAGAAGAAGATGGCAAGGAGGCAAAGAAGAAAGGAAGATCACTTGTTTCAATTGCCAAAGACCGGACACATTGTGGCGGAGTGTCCGGACAAAGCTAAGCCCTCCACTTCAAAGAAGCCTTACAAGAAGAAGGCTATGAAGGCAACTTGGGATTCGGAGACCGAATCCGAGGAAGAAATAGACACCGCCAACATGTGCTTCATGGCTAATGAAGGCACAAGCAAGGTAACCTCTTCCCCTTCTCATGATAATGAACTTTCTATGGATGTGTTAGAAGAAGCCTTTGTTGAGTTGTCACAAAACTATGATTTCTTAAAGAAAAAGTATCTTAAAATGAAAAAGGAAAATGATTCTTTAAGTCTTCAAGTTTTTACTCTTACAAAGGAAAAAGATGATTTGGTTTCCACTTTGGCCACTACCAAAAATGATTTTGAAAAATATAAGATGTCTTGCAAAGGTAAGGCCCCACTAATTGATTCAAATGAAGTTTCTATGCTTAAGGAAAGATTAGACTCTTTAAGTGTTGTTTTGAAAGATTGTGAATTTAACAAAAAGAAAATTGAGGCTATGTTTCCTAAGAAACAAGCCCCAAAGAAAAATGCTCATGCTCATGTTCATGTTCATGCTACACAACCTAAACAACATGGCAAAACCCAAAACATGCTCACACTACACATCATGCATTCATGTATGGTAGAGTGTTCTCATGTTCACATTGTGGACGGAAAGGGCACTTAGCCAATTTTTGCTATGATAGATTAAACATATCACGTCATAATGTTTGGGTTCGAGGCACTAACTTTCAAGGACCCAAGAAAGTTTGGGTACCAAAATCAACAATTATGTTAAATGATGTAGGTACTTTCCAAATCCCAACGACGTAGAGGATTGTGGTATCTTGATAGCGGTTGCTCAAGGCACATGACTTGGGACATCAACAACTTTGCAACCCTATCAAGATATCATGAAGGTGGCACCGTCACCTTCGGAGATGACGCCAAGGGTAAAATCATCGGTATTGGTAATGTAAAACTTGGCACCTCTCCTTTAATTGAAAATGTAGTTTTAGTTGATGGCCTCAAGCATAATCTCTTGAGTGTTAGTCAACTTTGTGATAAAGGTTTTGATATTGTTTTTGATAATGTTGCTTGTAAAGTAATTGATAGAATTTCTAATGTTTGTGTATTTTCCGGTTTTCGTGAAAGTAATGTTTATATGATTGATATGTTAAATATGTCTTGTAATATTACTTGTTTGAAAGCCCTCGATGATGACTCTTGGTTGTGGCATAGGAGATTAGGGCATATTTCTTTTGATCACATTTCTAGGTTAAACACAAAGGAAATGGTGAAAGGTATTCCTTACTTGAATTTTGAAAAAGACCGAGTTTGTGACGCATGTCAATTTGGGAAACAAACTAAGTCTTCTTTCAAGTCAATTAAGGATATCATGACATCACGTCCTTTGGAGTTAATCCATATGGATCTATTTGGCCCTACACAAACTAAAAGTCTAAGTGGGAATAGATTTGCTTATGTTTTGGTTGATGATTTTTCAAGGTTTACTTGGGTTTTCTTTCTTGAACATAAAAGCCAAGCATTTTCGTATTTTCAAACTTTTAAGAAAAGAGTTGAAAAAGAAAAAGATGTTTCGATTTTGAGAATAAGAAGTGATAGAGGAGGTGAATTCATTAACCAACCCTTTACCACTTTTTGTGATGAACATGGAATAAAGCATGAACTTTCTTGTCCTAGAACTCCACAACAAAATGGAGTAGTTGAACGGAAAAATAGAACATTACAAGAGATGGCTAGGACAATGCTAAGTGAATATGGTCTACCACATTATTTGTGGGCCGAGGCCGTAAATAGTTCATGCTATATATCAAATCGTGTTTTCTTGTGTAAAAATACTACTAAAACTTCTTTTGAAATGTATTTCTCTAGAAAACCTAATGTTTCCTATTTTAAAGTTTTTGGTTGCAAATGTTTTGTTTTAAATACAAAAGATAATTTAGGAAAATTTGATCCTAAATCTTATGAGGCTATTTTTGTAGGTTACTCAAATACTAGTAAGGCTTATAGAGTTTTCATTAGATCATCATTGACTATTGAAGAGTCTATTCATGTTAAGTTTGAGGAATCTAACAAGTTTGTTAAGAATGTTGTAGAAATAGATGCATTGGATGAAGGTTTGGAGAAAGTGACCTTGGAGGATGCTTCTACTATGGGAGACAAACCAAAGGATGATGAAGGAAGCAAAGCTAAAGTGGAAGAGGCACAAGGAAATGAACATCAAACACATGAGGTGGAGCCTACTCAACCACTACCAAAGGATTGGAGATACAATCCACATCATCCCAAGGACCTCGTCATAGGTGAAGTATCAAAAGGGGTAACTACTCGCTCTAGACTTCATGACTATTGTGGTAACTATGCATTCATTTCTCATATTGAACCCAAAAATGTCCTCGAAGCCGAGGCCGATTCATATTGGTTGCTAGCCATGCAAGAGGAGCTCAATCAATTTGAGCGCAACCAAGTTTGGCACCTTGTTCCTAGGCCCCACGATAGACCAACAATTGGTACTAAGTGGATCTTTAAGAACAAGTTGGATGAATCGGGTAATGTAGTTAGAAACAAGGCTAGGTTAGTTGCCCAAGGTTACACTCAAATCGAAGGAATCGATTTTGAAGAAACCTTTGCACCCGTAGCACGGCTTGAAGCCATACGGATGACACTAGCATTTGCCTCATATAAAGATTTCAAATTATTTCAAATGGATGTTAAAAGTGCTTTTCTAAATGGATTTATTGAAGAGGAGGTGTATGTTGAACAACCCCCCGGATTTGTTGATCCTACACATCCGGATTTTGTTTTTAAATTAGATAAAGCTCTTTATGGTTTAAAACAAGCCCCTAGGGCTTGGTATGAAAGACTTTCTTCATTTTTGACTTCAAATGGTTTTAAGAAAGGTAAAATTGATACAATCTTGTTTACAAAACATGTAGAAAAAGATATTCTTATTGTGCAAATTTATGTGGATGATATTATTTTTGGTTCTACTAATGAATCTCTTTGCAAAGCTTTTGAATCATGCATGAAGGATGAATTCGAAATGTCTATGATGGGTGAACTCAACTATTTCCTTGGACTCCAAATCAAGCAAAGGAAGGATGGGATCTTCATCAATCAAGCCAAGTACACAAAGGAACTAATCAAAAGGTTTGGGCTTGAAGGATCGAAAGTAAGCAAAACTCCCATGGCAACAACTACAAAGCTTGACAAGGATGAACAAGGTAAAAGTGTAGACATTAAATTATATCGTAGCATGATTGGTAGCTTGCTTTATTTGACGGCTAGTAGGCCGGATATTATGTTTTCCGTTTGTCTTTGTGCACGTTTTCAATCTTGTCCTAAAGAATCTCACATAATTACGGTTAAACGCATAATTAGATACCTTAAGGGCACTATTGAAATGGGTTTGTGGTATCCTAAAACCGGATTATTTGAAATGAAGAGTTTTTCGGATGCCGACTATGCGGGTTGTAGGGTAGATAGGAAGAGCACAAGTGGAACATGTCAATTCTTAGGTAATTGTCTTGTATCTTGGTCTTCCAAAAAGCAAAATTCGGTAGCCCTATCAACCGCCGAGGCGGAGTATGTTGCAGCCGGAGCTTGTTGTGCACAAGTTCTTTGGATGAAACATACTCTCCTTGACTATGATTTACACTTTGATCATGTTAAAATATTTTGTGATAATACTAGTACTATTCACATGACAAAGAATGCAAATCAACATAGTAAAACCAAACACATTGACATTAGGTATCACTTTCTTAGAGATCATTATGAGAAAGGTGATATTGATATTGATTATGTTTCTACCGATTTTCAACTTGCCGATATTTTTACTAAACCTTTAGACTATGCTAGATTTTCATTTATTTGTGGTGAGTTGAATGTTTGTATTATGGATTCTTAAAATTAAAAATTGTTTTTCAATTGTTTTGTTTTAACCCTTTTTGATGTATGACAAAAAGGGGGAGAATAAGTTTGTTGATATTTGGAAAATAAGTGTTTAAGTCTAACCTTTTTAAGTTTGATACTATTTGAGTTTCATGAAGAAAAAGGAAGTTTGTGTTTATTTAAGTTTTTGGACAAAAACTATTGTGTTTGTTAAATGCTTTATGTATGCTTACATAGCTTTTCATATTCATGATAAATACATAGCATTGTTTGAGGGGGAGCTTTCCAAGCTTTCCCTCCTTTATTTGTTTCAATAACTTATATGTTTTGTCATCATCAAAAAGGGGGAGATTGTTGGCCCAAGGTTACAATCACCCTTGTTTAGTGTATTTTGATGATTACAAAACATATTAGTTATTTGTACTAATAACATTTGTTGTTTAAGTGTGTTTTCAGATTTCTATTCATACTAGAAGTCTTCTCTCAAAAATACAAGGTTTTGGACTCAAGTCAACTCCAATTGGGCTCAAGATGCAAAATTGAAGATCAAGTGAAGATAGCCCATCTTGAAGCATTGCTTTGAAGTCTTTTAGAAGTTTGTAAGTTTAGAATGTTAAAGTTTGAATATAGGAAATTTGGCTCTAGGATTTGCACACACACTTGTTTCATATATTTCCTATGTTTTGAAAATGGTTATTTCTAAGTTTTATGCCTTAGTTTATATATACATGTACCAAAGCTTTATATCCTGAAAAACTTGTTTAAAACATGTGTATAAACTATTTTCTGCATAATACTTAGCTATATGTATTTTTAAAATATTTTTCAAAATTTTTCTAACTCAAAACAGCCCAGTTTTTCAGTTTCAGGCAACATCGGTCGACCGGCCCGGTCGACCGGCGATGTGTCTGGACATGCACTGTTTGTGCATGTCCGTCGGTCGACCGGACCGGTCGACCGACGGAGAGCAGATTGCTCTCGGGATATTTCGGTCGACCGGACCGGTCGACCGGAAGAAGGAAACTGTGTTTCCTCCTTTTGGGTCGGTCGACCGGACCGTCGACCGAGAGCCAACGGCTCTTTCCAGCAGGGCTGGCGGTCGACCGGACCGGTCGACCGCCATGCCTGCAACAAGGCAACGGCTCTTTCCTCTTTGGGCAGTTCTGAAAAATCTGTTTCTTTTTCAGCTTTAACAGATTTTTGGAGATTTGTTGGGGAGCTTTTTCAGAGAAAATAAGACAAAAAGAAATTGTTTTTAACCTATTTTTAAGCCTATAAATAGAGGAGAAGTCTCTCTTGCATATCACTTAGAAAAATCCTCAAGTTTGCATTGTTTTCAAAAGAGAAAAGAAAAGAGTTTAAAGCTTTCATTTCAATTCTTTTTGAGCTAGTTTTTCAGTTGTGTTTGATTGCTAATATCACTCTACAACTGAAGTTTTTCTCACCACACTTCATAGAGCCAAAAATCTTATACTCATTCTATAGTGAAGTTGTAATTGAAGTGAGAGTGTTTGTAAAAGAGTTTGAGAAAGAGTGTAGTGATCTTGTTGTGATCACTTGGTTCTTTTAATCCTTTCCTTGTGGAGCAACCTCTTCGGTAGAGGTCCTTTGTACTTGATGGAGCTCGGTGCTCGGTCTTCGGTAGACCAAATTGTAAAGGCATCCTCGGTGGATAGTGGAAACCCTTCACGGAGGTGAAGGCGGGGACTAGAGCAAGTGTGCTCGAACCTCGAAACAAATCATCTTGTTTGCGATTGCCTTTGCGTTATTCTTGCTTTCAATTTCTCTTGCCTTATATTATCTTGAATTATTTGCTTGAGAACTAACCCTCTACTTGTGCAATCTTGTCTTGTTCACTTTACTTGCTATATTGCTTGTGTGTATTTCATCATAGCATCTCATCCTTTACTTGTTCGATCATATCTCATACAACACGGTTGCATTGCGCACCTCTAACCCATATCTAGGGGAATTGGGAGGAAGGAGTTCAGAACCTCGCAAGGGGTATTCGGCTCTTAGTCGTGTTTTGAGAGATCGTTGCATCACTCATTTTATTAAAGTTTAAAAAGATCATTAGATTAGCATTCACACCTATTCACCCCCCTCTAGGTGTTTTCAATTGGTATCAGAGCTTGGACTCTAGGATTTGGTTTAACCACCTTAGAGAAGATCCTAATTTGCTAATCATTTCATTCATATTCATATAAGTAAAAATGGCCGACGGAATTAAGACCCCTCCTAAGTTTGATGGACTTAACTTTCCCATATGGAAAGTTAGATGACCGTGTTTTGCAATCTCTAGGTAGCCGAGTTGCAAAAGCCGTGACTAAGTCCTTTAGTGTACCCCCCGGTGACGAATCCACTTGGTCCGAAATAGAGACTAAGGAATTCGATGCAATGCCAAAGCTCACTATGCACTTCTTCAAGCCCTAAATGATGATGACATAGCTAGGGTTATACATTGCAAATCCGCATATGAGATTTGGTCACACTTGATAGTCACACATGAGGGGACCTCACAAGTAAAGAAGGCTAAGATTGACCTTCTTCGGTCTCAATATGAAACATTTAGCATGCAAGATAATGAAACCATAGATGATATGGTTACAAGATTTACCAAGATTACTAATGGACTCTCTTCTTTAGGTGAAGATATCAACAATGATCAAAGAGTAAGGAAGATCATCCGGGCTCTTCCTCCTTCATGGGAAGTTAAAGCTACAACCTTGAAGGAACTCAACGACAATGAAGAGATGGAGCTCATAGGTCTCATTGGAACCTCAAAACCCATGAGATGGAAAGGAAAGCAAGGGAGGATATGGCTCCTTCCAAAAAGAAGACTATCGCCTTCAAGAGTCAAGCTACACACTCCGATGAAGATGATGAAGAAGAAGATGATGAGGAGCTCTCACTCCTTGTTAAGATGTCCGGAGGATGTACAACAAGGCGAAGTACCAAGGTAGAAGAAGATGGTAAGGAGGCAAAGAAGAAAGGAAGATTGTGTGCTTCAATTGCCAAGACCGGGACACATTGTGGCGGAGTGTCCGGACAAAGCTAAGCCCTCCACTTCAAAGAAGCCTTACAAGAAGAAGGCTATGAAGGCAACTTGGGATTCGGAGACCGAATCCGAGGAAGAAATAGACACCGCCAACATGTGCTTCATGGCTAATGAAGGCACAAGCAAGGTAACCTCTTCCCCTTCTCATGATAATGAACTTTCTATGGATGTGTTAGAAGAAGCCTTTGTTGAGTTGTCACAAAACTATGATTTCTTAAAGAAAAAGTATCTTAAAATGAAAAAGGAAAATGATTCTTTAAGTCTTCAAGTTTTTACTCTTACAAAGGAAAAAGATGATTTGGTTTCCACTTTGGCCACTACCAAAAATAATTTTGAAAAATATAAGATTTCTTGCAAAGTAAGGCCCCACTAATTGATTCAAATGAAGTTTCTATGCTTAAGGAAAGATTAGACTCTTTAAGTGTTGTTTTGAAAGATTGTGAATTTAACAAAAAGAAAATTGAGGCTATGTTTCCTAAGAAACAAGCCCCAAAGAAAAATGCTCATGCTCATGTTCATGTTCATGCTACACAACCTAAACAACATGGCAAAACCCCAAATATGCTCACCTACACATCATGCATTCATATATGGTAGAGTGTTCTCATGTTCACATTGTGGACGGAAAGGGCACTTAGCCAATTTTGCTATGATAGATTAAACATATCTCGTCATAATGTTTGGGTTCGAGGCACTAACTTTCAAGGACCCAAGAAAGTTTGGGTACCAAAATCAACAATTATGTTAAATGATGTAGGTACTTTCCAAATCCCAACGACGTAGAGGATTGTGGTATCTTGATAGCGGTTGCTCAAGGCACATGCCTTGGGACATCAACAACTTTGCAACCCTATCAAGATATCATGAAGGTGGCACCGTCACCTTCAGAGATGACGCCAAGGGTAAAATCATCGGTATTGGTAATGTAAAACTTGGCACCTCTCCTTTAATTGAAAATGTAGTTTTAGTTGATGGCCTCAAGCATAATCTCTTGAGTGTTAGTCAACTTTGTGATAAAGGTTTTGATATTGTTTTTGATAATGTTGCTTGTAAAGTAATTGATAGAATTTCTAATGTTTGTGTATTTTCCGGTTTTCGTGAAAGTAATGTTTATATGATTGATATGTTAAATATGTCTTGTAATATTACTTGTTTGAAAGCCCTCGATGATGACTCTTGGTTGTGGCATAGGAGATTAGGGCATATTTCTTTTGATCACATTTTTAGGTTAAACACAAAGAAATGGTGAAAGGTATTCCTTGCTTGAATTTTGAAAAAGACCGAGTTTGTGACGCATGTCAATTTGGGAAACAAACTAAGTCTTCTTTCAAGTCAATTAAGGATATCATGACATCACGTCCTTTGGAGTTAATCCATATGGATCTATTTGGCCCTACACAAACTAAAAGTCTAAGTGGGAATAGATTTGCTTATGTTTTGGTTGATGATTTTTCAAGGTTTACTTGGGTTTTCTTTCTTGAACATAAAAGCCAAGCATTTTCGTATTTTCAAACTTTTAAGAAAAGAGTTGAAAAAGAAAAAGATGTTTCGATTTTGAGAATAAGAAGTGATAGAGGAGGAGAATTCATTAACCAACCCTTTATCACTTTTTGTGATGAACATGGAATAAAGCATGAACTTTCTTGTCCTAGAACTCCACAACAAAATGGAGTAGTTGAACGGAAAAATAGAACATTACAAGAGATGGCTAGGACAATGCTAAGTGAATATGGTCTACCACATTATTTGTGGGCCGAGGCCGTAAATAGTTCATGCTATATATCAAATCGTGTTTTCTTGTGTAAAAATACTACTAAAACTTCTTTTGAAATGTATTTCTCTAGAAAACCTAATGTTTCCTATTTTAAAGTTTTGGTTGCAAATGCTTTGTTTTAAATACAAAAGATAATTTAGGAAAATTTGATCCTAAATCTTATGAGGCTATTTTTGTAGGTTACTCAAATACTAGTAAGGCTTATAGAGTTTTCATTAGATCATCATTGACTATTGAAGAGTCTATTCATGTTAAGTTTGAGGATCTACAAGTTTGTTAAGAATGTTGTAGAAATAGATGCATTGGATGAAGGTTTGGAGAAAGTGACCTTGGAGGATGCTTCTACTATGGGAGACAAACCAAAGGATGATGAAGGAAGCAAAGCTAAAGTGGAAGAGGCACAAGGAAATGAACATCAAACACATGAGGTGGAGCCTACTCAACCACTACCAAAGGATTGGAGATACAATCCACATCATCCCAAGGACCTCGTCATAGGTGAAGTATCAAAGGGGTAACTACTCGCTCTAGACTTCATGACTATTGTGGTAACTATGCATTCATTTCTCATATTGAACCCAAAATGTCCTCGAAGCCGAGGCCGATTCATATTGGTTGCTAGCCATGCAAGAGGAGCTCAATCAATTTGAGCGCAACCAAGTTTGGCACCTTGTTCCTAGGCCCCACGATAGACCAACAATTGGTACTAAATGGATCTTTAAGAACAAGTTGGATGAGTCGGTAATGTAGTTAGAAACAAGGTTAGGTTAGTTGCCCAAGGTTACACTCAAATCGAAGGAATCGATTTTGAAGAAACCTTTGCACCCGTAGCACGGCTTGAAGCCATACGGATGACACTAGCATTTGCCTCATATAAAGATTTCAATTATTTCAAATGGATGTTAAAAGTGCTTTTTTAAATGGATTTATTGAAGAGGAGGTGTATGTTGAACAACCCCCCGGATTTGTTGATCCTACACATCCGATTTTGTTTTTAAATTAGATAAAGCTCTTTATGGTTTAAACAAGCCCCTAGGGCTTGGTATGAAAGACTTTCTTCATTTTTGACTTCAAATGATTTTAAGAAAGGTAAAATTGATACAATCTTGTTTACAAACATGTAGAAAAAGATATTCTTATTGTGCAAATTTATGTGGATGATATTATTTTTGGTTCTACTAATGAATCTCTTTGCAAAGCTTTTGAATCATGCATGAAGGATGAATTCGAAATGTCTATGATGGGTGAACTCAACTATTTCCTTGGACTCCAAATCAAGCAAAGGAAGGATGGGATCTTCATCAATCAAGCCAAGTACACAAAGGAACTAATCAAAAGGTTTGGGCTTGAAGGATCGAAAGTAAGCAAAACTCCCATGGCAACAACTACAAAGCTTGACAAGGATGAACAAGGTAAAAGTGTAGACATTAAATTATATCGTAGCATGATTGGTAGCTTGCTTATTTGACGGCTAGTAGGCCGGATATTATGTTTTCCGTTTGTCTTTGTGCACGTTTTCAATCTTGTCCTAAAGAATCTCACATAATTACGGTTAAACGCATAATTAGATACCTTAAGGGCACTATTGAAATGGGTTTGTGGTATCCTAAAACCGGATTATTTGAAATGAAGAGTTTTTCGATGCCGACTATGCGGGTTGTAGGGTAGATAGGAAGAGCACAAGTGGAACATGTCAATTCTTAGGTAATTGTCTTGTATCTTGGTCTTCCAAAAAGCAAAATTCGGTAGCCCTATCAACCGCCGAGGCGGAGTATGTTGCAGCCGGAGCTTGTTGTGCACAAGTTCTTTGGATGAAACATACTCTCCTTGACTATGATTTACACTTTGATCATGTTAAAATATTTTGTGATAATACTAGTACTATTCACATGACAAAGAATGCAAATCAACATAGTAAAACCAAACACATTGATATTAGGTATCACTTTCTTAGAGATCATTATGAGAAAGGTGATATTGATATTGATTATGTTTCTACCGATTTTCAACTTGCCGATATTTTTACTAAACCTTTAGACTATGCTAGATTTTCATTTATTTGTGGTGAGTTGAATGTTTGTATTATGGATTCTTAAAATTAAAATTGTTTTTCAATTGTTTTGTTTTAACCCTTTTTGATGTATGACAAAAAGGGGGAGAATAAGTTTGTTGATATTTGGAAAATAAGTGTTTAAGTCTAACCTTTTTAAGTTTGATACTATTTGAGTTTCATGAAGAAAAGGAAGTTTGTGTTTATTTAAGTTTTTGGACAAAACTATTGTGTTTGTTAAATGCTTTATGTATGCTTACATAACTTTTCATATTCATGATAAATACATAGCATTGTTTGAGGGGGAGCTTTCCAAGCTTTCCCTCCTTTATTTGTTTCAATACTTATATGTTTTGTCATCATCAAAAAGGGGGAGATTGTTGGCCCAAGGTTACAATCACCCTTGTTTAGTGTATTTTGATGATTACAAAACATATTAGTTATTTGTACTAATAACATTTATTGTTTAAGTGTGTTTTCAGATTTCTATTCATACTAGAAGTCTTCTCTCAAAAATACAAGGTTTTGGACTCAAGTCAACTCCAATTGGGCTCAAGATGCAAAATTGAAGATCAAGTGAAGATAGCCCATCTTGAAGCATTGCTTTGAAGTCTTTTAGAAGTTTGTAAGTTTAGAATGTTAAAGTTTGAATATAGGAAATTTGGCTCTAGGATTTGCACACACACTTGTTTCATATATTTCCTATGTTTTTGAAATGGTTATTTCTAAGTTTTATGCCTTAGTTTATATATACATGTACCAAAGCTTTATATCCTGAAAAACTTGTTTAAAACATGTGTATAAACTATTTTCTGCATAATACTTAGCTATATGTATTTTTAAAATATTTTTCAAAATTTTTCTAACTCAAAACAGCCCAGTTTTTCAGTTTCAGGCAACATCGGTCGACCGGCCCGGTCGACCGGCGATGTGTCTGGACATGCACTGTTTGTGCATGTCCGTCGGTCGACCGGACCGGTCGCCGACGGAGAGCAAATTGCTCTCGGGATATTTCGGTCGACCGGACCGGTCGACCGGAAGAAGGAAACTGTGTTTTCTCCTTTTGGGTCGGTCGACCGGACCGGTCGACCGAGAGCCAACGGCTCTTTCCAGCAGGGCTGGCGGTCGACCGGACCGTCGACCGCCATGCCTGCAACAAGGCAACGGCTCTTTCCTCTTTGGGCAGTTCTGAAAAATCTGTTTCTTTTTCAGCTTTAACAGATTTTTGGAGATTTGTTGGGGAGCTTTTTCAGAGAAAATAAGACAAAAATAAATTGTTTTTAACCTATTTTTAAGCCTATAAATAGAGGAGAAGTCTCTCTTGCATATCACTTAGAAAAATCCTCAAGTTTGCATTGTTTTCAAAAGAGAAAAGAAAAGAGTTTAAAGCTTTCATTTCAATTCTTTTTGAGCTAGTTTTTCAGTTGTGTTTGATTGCTAATATCACTCTACAACTGAAGTTTTTCTCACCACACTTCATAGAGCCAAAAATCTTATACTCATTCTATAGTGAAGTTGTAATTGAAGTGAGAGTGTTTGTAAAAGAGTTTGAGAAAGAGTGTAGTGATCTTGTTGTGATCACTTGGTTCTTGTAATCCTTTCCTTGTGGAGCAACCTCTTCGGTAGAGGTCCTTTGTACTTGGTGGAGCTCGGTGCTCGGTCTTCGGTAGACCAAATTGTAAAGGCATCCTCGGTGGATAGTGGAAACCCTTCACGGAGGTGAAGGCGGGGACTAGAGCAAGTGTGCTCGAACCTCGAAACAAATCATCTTGTTTGCGATTGCCTTTGCGTTATTCTTGCTTTCAATTTCTCTTGCCTTATATTATCTTGAATTATTTGCTTGAGAACTAACCCTCTACTTGTGTAATCTTGTCTTGTTCACTTTACTTACTATATTGCTTGTGTGTATTTCATCATAGCATCTCATCCTTTACTTGTTCGATCATATCTCATACAACACGGTTGCATTGCGCACCTCTAACCCATATCTAGGGGAATTGGGAGGAAGGAGTTCAGAACCTCGCAAGGGGTATTCGGCTCTTAGTCGTGTTTTGAGAGATCGTTGCATCACTCATTTTATTAAAGTTTAAAAAGATCATTAGATTAGCATTCACACCTATTCACCCCCCCTCTAGGTGTTTTTCAGATCCGCGGCTTGGTTGGGGAGTTAGGGGGAGCGTTTGCTCCCCCGATCTCCCCGAGATCTTCCTCGTGTGGGTCATGCCTATAAAAGGGCGGTCTTTGTGCTGAAAATAGGACGACCATGCAGAGATAGGATTTAGCCAAGTTTTCCATTTCTTAGTTTAGGTTTTTCTTTTCTTTTTATGTAATTTGTATGTAAGCTTAGGTTAGATGAAGATTCATGTAAGTAAGAGAGAGGCTGATGTTGAGAGTGACACCGATGTACCCTCCTCCTTTCTTCCATTGTTTCTGCAAGTAATAAAGGTAAATGCTTCTTTTATGTTCGTATTTTCTTTTGTTTCCATTTTTCTCTTTCTACTTTACCTCCTTTGTTTTTAATGAGTTTGCAAGTGAAGCCAGAAGCATAAGTATAACGATGCTTTGTGAGTGCCAACGATAGTTCATGAAGACGATCTCCTCCTCAAAATCCATATCACTTCATTCTTGCTAGGACTTGATGATATAATGCGAACAGGGACTGAGCTCGATCTTATGACCTATGCGTTGAACGCCTCCGAATGCAAGGTAGAACATGCAAAGATTTCCAGGTAAGTCATCAATCAAACTAGGTAAGTATTTCTTCACTCTTCTTTCTTTCTTTTCTTTTATTTCTTTAGTATAGATCACCACCTCTTCCAAATCGTTTTCACTCTTTTTTCCAATTTCTTTGTAAATAGTCATTCTCCATTTCTCTCCACCTTCTTCATCTCTCATTTTCTTTCTAACTTTAACATAACTTGTTTTCATTTTTCATTTCTTTAAACAAAGAAGAATCTTCGTTTTATCTTCATTAAAATTTCAATAAAGAAACGTAAACGCTTCCATCGCAAAACCCTCCTTGTGGATCACGACCCGCATAGCCACTTGCTATAGCGGTAAGAATTGAGCACTTGCACATCTTCATTCTAAATCTGAAATTCTTTATTTTTATGTGCAGGTTTTGCTTCAATCACTCAGCCATGCGATGATGCTCGCCGGCGGAGGCCGCGGAGGCTGACGGGGATAGCGGAGGGTGTGGATGGCATAAGTGTGTGACGGAGTTGGATGGCGGCTGCGCTTCTAGGGAGATAGGAAATATTAGGTTAGGGTAAGTTCATTATCAGAGATGAGAGGAAGGGAAACGATCATATATATAGGGGAGCTTGGGCTTTGGTTTAAATGAAAGGAAGAAAGGAGAAAACCATATTGTGTGGATGGGCCTAAGTTTGGGCTCGGTGAAAAATATTAAAGAAATTGAAATGAGGAAGGAAAGGAAATGGGATTGGGCTAGGATTCTTAGGCTAAGGGGAAAAAATAAAATAGTAATAATATTAATCACATAATAATAATAATAATTTAATTAATTCATAATGATAAACATAATTAAAACAATTCATTATCCTAACACATAAGGTAATAAACAAATATTAATACAATAATATATATGGATACATATTAAAATACGGTTATTATTACTAAATCATGTATTACACAATATGAGTCTCCCTCAGCCTCAAGATATTCTTGGGCTCAATGTGTGATAAGAATGCAACATGACCACAAATATCTAGAAGTTTGGAGCGAGTGGTTACCCCTTGGACACCTCACCTAAGATGAGATCTTTGGGATGACTTGTTACATATCTCCCCTATATTGGCTCCACTTCAACATTTTGAGCTCCACTATGTTCATCATCTTTTGGCTTGTCATCTTCTTGTAATGGTGTGTCTTCCAAGAAAGTCTTCTCTATGTCTTCACCTAAGAAATCATCTCTGCAACATTCTTCACAAGAGCATTAGATTCCTCATACTTAACATGTATAGACTCTTTAATAGTCAAAGTTGACTTATTGAAGACCCTATATGCTTTACTAATATTTGAATATCAAACAAATATAGATTTATAAGACTTGGTATCAAATTTTATCTAAATTGTCCTTAGTGTTCAAAACAAAACATTTATAACCAAAAACTCTAAATATGAAACATTTGATTTTCTCAAATAGTAAATCTCAAAAGAGGTTTTAGAAGTATTTTTTACAAAAATAATTCTATTTGATATATAACATGATGTGTTTACGGCCTCGCCCATAAATTTTGAGGATTTCATATTCACTAATCATTATCCTATCCATCTCTTGAAGAGTGATTCTTGAAATTACACCTAGAGGGGTGAATAGGTGTATTGCTAATCAATTAAATATTCAATGCAATATAATTTGAGATGATGCAACCGATCACTCAAAATTAGACTTGAAGCTGAATTTCCGGTGAAGGGCTCTGAACTTCTTCTCGTGATTCCTCTAGATAAGAGTGAGGTGCTTAATTTCTATCTTGTTATGATGAGTATACATCGAAAATAATGAATGAATAAAAAGCAAATAAGTAGAGACAGAAAAGCAACCGCAAACAGGAAGATTTGTTTCAAGGTTCGAGCCACCGCTCTACGTCCCCGCCTTCACCACCGTGAAGGATTTCCCTATCCACTATAAGATTTTCCACCAAGGGACCTTACACAAGGAATTACAGCCACTCGGAGTACACAAACTCTCCAATAGACTCTTCTACTCAAAGGTAGCATGACGAAATGGAACAATCTCTGGTGATCAAAAGACCACAACTCTCTTGAAACTCTCTTACAAAACCTTATAGAATAAAATAAAATTTTGAAGCTCAAGAATTTGTAAGTGAAAGTAAAATCAGAAGAAAGATTTTGAGAACCAAAAATTAAAGTGGATTTTTTGAAATAAAAGCATAAAACTGAAACTTGAAAGCTCTTTCTCTTGAAAACCCAAAACTTGATTTTTAAAATAGAATTGTTGTTGTTGTTGTGATAAACTCAACCCAAATAACCCCTTTATATAGGTTTTAGATAAACAAATTTAGAATAGTTTTACCAGATTTAAAAGAAATAAATTGACTCTTAAAATTCAACAAATACGTTTTAAAACATGTTAAAAATCAGCCTCTAGAAAGTTAGCCATTCTGCCAATCTGGCAAACTGTTGTCAACGTTGAGCATAGATAGCAGGCCTAAAACATCAGAATTTAGAAATAAGTATATAGGAATAATTTATAAATCTTTAAGTTTATATTCTAGTGCAACTTGAATCAACTCAATATCGTTTCGGAGTAAAATGTTTCAATAAAAAATAGAAAGGTATCAAATCAAAAACTGTAAACTGTTTTTAAAACAATAATAGACTTCAACCCAATGTTTGATATCTTTAACAATTGAATCAGAAAATAATTATTGATACAAAATGTATCCCTAAAAGTTATCTTTGAAATGCAATTTAAATCATTCTAATTGAATATAAGAATAAAAGTTATGATCAGAAATCTAAAAGGGTATCAAGCATATCAGCAGAACTAAAACTGGTTAAAATCCAAAACCATACTTTTGAAAAACGTGCATTTTTGTGTGTGTATTTTTGAGCTTCAAATGTATATTCTACCCTTTAACAAACTAAACTAAACACAAACCGAAGTCTTCTTGTAGAACTCCTTCTCCAAGTTGACTTGATCCAAACACGATCCAACGAGCTTGACTCCAACCGAGTGCTAGATGCGATCTTGACACGCGAGCTCTTGATTCTATATGTGTTGGCTCCAAAACTCCTTTGTTGAAGTTAGACACCTACTAATATCATGACTAATACTGAAACTATATAAATACAAGATCATTAGTAAACTATAACTACATGAGTTAATCATCATCAAAACTAGAGTGATGGGCTTTGGACCAACAATCTCCCCCTTTTTGATGATGACAAAACTCATGGAGTTATATATGCATGGATTAAAGTTAAGCTTCATAGAAGCTCTCCTTTAACTCATGCATAGCAATAAACAAATAGATATTCAATGAAATGCATAAACTAAACAAAACATATATGTATAAACAATGATATAAACATGCATATATAAAACAAAACATATATGCATAAACAACGATATAAATATGCATATATAAACTCTCTAAATTCTTCTCCTCCTTTTTGTCAATTCATCAACAAAGGAGTGAGGACAATAAAATAATGAAGATGTATATGCGATATACATTCATGAAAAGGAGAGACGTTAAGTTAGCTCCCCCTGCATACATGCATTACATGGAGAAGGGATGACTAGATCTTAACCTACATAAGCATAATATACAATGTATAAACGGAGATGTTATGCTCCCCCTATACATGTGTATCACATAAAGAAGAGAGGTCAAACTCCTCAATGTGAGATACACTCAACATGAATTTATATATAGAAGAGATGTTAAACTCCCCTTGCATATAGACAAAATATCAACAAATTTTAAAACAAAATTTTGAATTTTCTTGAAGTCAACAAAAAAATTTTGATATCAATGAAATCGAATTGTAGTTTTCGAAACAAAAATTGGTACCACTTAAAAAAAATTTAAGATACTAATAGTAGATTTTGATACCAATTGAAGGTGAAACATGAAATATTTTGATACCAATTAAATACTAATTGAAATCAATGCATAAGCTTGTAAAGATACCAATTAACTTTTGGAATAAAATCAAGCTTACATAAACATAATTTATACTTTAAGAATATAGAGATATTATAAAACAAGCACAATCAAATTATATATATGTATGTATGAAATTAGAAATACCAATTGAAATTGATACTCATTGAAATTTGAATCATATATATATAAGAAACAAATATGAGTATACAAACATATGAAATATCATGAAGATCATGTGTATAGCTCATAACTACCATCCTTTTTAAGCACAAGTTTAAAAGATATTCAATAAGGGTATACAAGTATGGTCGCCCAACCAACCGCCCTTATATGGTAGGGGTTTCAAAAATCATGATTTGAAATATTTTAGCATAATTTGAAAACTCTACCAATTGAAGAATAAAGATTGGTTTAAAGATAATTTTGAAAAACTAGTATTAAATCCTTCAAACATGAAAACAAGTCATATATCTCATGAAAACATGAAAATCACACGATTATCGACACTCAAATAGCAATAACGCACATATATGCTCATGAAACAAAAATTATGAGTAAACACCACAAATAGAGTGTAAGAGTCATGTAATCAACAAAATCATGAAAATAAGACATTTAAGCTCATATGAATTTTCTTTTATCAAAACTAAGAAATCATCAAAACTAAATACGCTTCAAGGTATATGTATGTCTTGTTGAAACTAAAAGTATACATACATATTCTAAACATAAACGAGTCCAATAAAAATTTTGTATAAAAGTAAGTGACTCTAGGATAGACATATATATCTAATAGTTTTAGACAAATTAACATATACATGAACATAAATACATTATTATGAAAACTTATACAAAAATAATGAAAATAAGTAAAGATGCAAGAATCATCAAAACTAAGTTATACAAGTACATCCAATGGGTACAAATGAGCAATAAAGCGCAAACATATGATAAACAAATGTGGCTCATTAGTTGTACAAGTATAAACACAAGTTTTAATAAAAATTTCATCTAAACAAGTAATCAAAAGTATGAAGTGCAAACCATGAACAAACATAATAAACATGAAAAATCAAAACATACTAAAATCAATCAATGAGAGCATGTAACAAAAATAAGAGTTAAAGATAGTTACCAAAACCAATAGGCTAATCTCTAGGTCTCCAAACTATAGTGGTCCTCCCACCAAACATCCTTGAAGGTGATGTATCCAATGTAGTATCCTTCAAGCTCAAACGCATCCACCATCAAGGCACCAAAGCCCTCACGTCAAGTGAGAGCCCACACCTACATCAAATACAATAGGGGTATATTTTGGTACCCATAACTTTTTGGATCCATGAGAGTTAGCATCTTTCCTAACCTAAACAAATTATTTGCAAAATTTGAAATATTTATTCTATTATAACAAAATCTTGCAAGGTGACCCTTACGTCCATAATGTGTACAAGTGTACACATGAGCATACATAGAATTATGTGTGTGAACATGATGAGCATGCGTATGTCGTGATTGGTGTCATGAATATGTGAAACTTGTTTCTTTCGAAGCATGAATTTTAATTTCTTGTGATCTATAGCACATTGGCTCAAAGTGAAGCCAAATAATCTACTCTCTTCTTCAAAATATAAATATCATTCTCAATGATTGAAAAGAAGTGGAGCATGCAACATGTTTATCACTAGCAGATGGAGCACTAGAAATATGACAAACATGAGAAGAAAAATCATTTTTCAAAGATTTATTTTCATTTAAAATAATTTCCAATTCTTTTGAGATTAAAGCAATTTTAATTTTCAAAGAATTGTTTTCTTTTAAAACACAATCTAGTTTTGAAGACAGAACCTCATATTCTTCAAAACATCATCACAATCATTCTTCTTCTTTAAAATTTTATTTTCATTTAAGGCAAGGTCAAGTTGGGATTTCAATTGGTCCTTTTCACTTGAGAGCTCAACCCTCTCTTGCAAAATCATGTTTAGTTTAGAAAACAAATTTTTATTTTTGATTTTAATTCAAGACTTTTCTTTTTTAAAACTTGGTACTTTGAAAATAGGTTTTCACAAGTATAGATAGTTCTTCATTTAATGCATCTACATCCATATTATCATCACAAGAAGAAGTAAAACTATCATCTAGTTGAGTATCCGAGTTTACCTCAAGGAGTCATTCCCTTGGACCATGAAGCAAGCTTGATCGGACTCTTCTCTACTAGATTCTTTCTCCACATTCTTTGTCGTTTCTAACTCGGGAGAGGTCAAAATATTCCACATTGCAAAAGCGGAATCACAATGAGAAATCATAGATAAATATTCTTTGCTAAGTGTGTGCCTAAGTGCCACTAAGGCTTGTGCATTAGCCTCTATATGCTTGTCATTACCAAGATAAGATTTCCTGGTACCGGCAAGGTAAATAAGCAATCCTAGGTTTTGAGGTATACACTCATCCTATACTTCTATCTATCAATGTTGGTAACATTATACATGAGAGGGACCATGAAATCCAAGCGTATAAACAATATGCGTGCAAATGTAAATCTAGATTAGAAATCTAAGATCTCACTCCTAAGTGGTTAACCTAATATCAGGAGCGTAGGCTCTGAAACCAATTGAATTACACCTAGAGGGGGGTGAATAGGTGTATTTCTAATCAATTAAATATTCAATGCAATATAATTTGAGATGATGCAACGATCACTCAAAATAAGACTTGGAGCTGAATTCCCAGTGAAGGGCTCTGAACATCTCCTCATGATTCCTTTATATAAGAGTGAGGTTAAAAGGGGAACACCTAGAGGGGGGGTGAATAGGTGTTAGTGCTAATCTAAAACTAAATGCAAAACTAAGTGCGCTAAATGCGGAAGCTAATGCAAATCTTGCACAAACTTAATACAACACAACAAGTGTAGCCGAATTCCCCGTGAAGGGCTCTGGACTAACTCTTGATTCCCCTTGAATGGGTTGGGGTGCTATGTGAAGCTCTTGTTGGTTAAGTATAAGTTAGGCACACACACAAGCAAGCCAAGCAAATAAGGATGAATAGCAATAAGAATATATGCAAGGCAACACAAGCAAATAGATATGTATGATATGAATTATGCTCAACACATGCAAATATGATATGATGTTATGAATGATGCTTTGCACAAATGTAAAGAGAGAGAGTTTAGAGACAAGTGGATCAAACGCAAACACAATGATATGTTTCGAGGTTCGAGCACCCTTGCTCTACATCCCCGCCTACACCACCGTGTAGGATTTCCAATCCACTATACCGTCCACCGAGGACTCCCACCGAGGGAACCTTCACCGAGAAGGATTTGTACAACAATGGAGTACCGAACTCCTCTCTCAAACAACCACCTCACAACCGAGGGGTAGGCCCTTAGCCAAACAAGCACCACAACAACACCTCTACCGAAGAGGGTTTACAACCAAACTCCACCTCTCACTAGAGGGAGCAAACCAATCACACCGATCACCTCTACCTAAGAGGGATACAACAAGAATAAGGGTGTTTACAACAAGTGGTTCCAAAAACCACAAACTCAATCTCTCTTTCTTTTCTCTTTTCTTTTCACAAAAACAAGATCCTAAATAGATTAGGATAGGTGATAGCTCAAGTGCGGAAACTAGGTGTTTTTAGAAACAAGCAACAAAGAAAAACTACTTGGGAAATCTCTTGTATATGATAGAAATTAAAGATCAAATCAATATCCCAAAACCCTAGTTTTCTTTGATTTTCCAAAAACCCAAAAACAATAAAGATGAAATCTTTTAGCACAAAAACTATTTTGAAAACTTGTTTAAACACTAGAGAAATACTGAAATTTTTCTTCTTGAAAACCTTGGCCAAAAACCCAAAGAGATGGGGTTTATATAGGCCCAATACAAAACTAGCCGTTAGAGCTGAGCTGGCAGCTCTGACAGGCAACGGTCGACCGTCCCGGTCGACCGCCAACGGTCAGAAATATGACCATTGGGCAACTGCAGTCGACCGGCCCAGTCGACCGAAACAAACAGGAGCAGAACTCTCTGCAGCGGTCGACCGCCCGGTCGACCCAAACAAACAGAGAGCAGAGCTCTCAGACCCGGTCGACCCGTACGGTCGACCGAGTTTGTGTCTGCCAGACGTGCACAAGTTTGTGCACGTCGGTCGACCCTATGGGTCGACCGGCCCGTGGTACGGTCGACCGTACGGTCGACCGACCGGCCTGTCAACACAAACCTGGGTCAGAAAAACTGGGAAAAATGTTTTATAAAAATCTTTTATCTTTTCTGAAAATCCAATAAAACTTGTTTTAACATTTTATATTGAAACACAAACAAGTGATAAAAATTTCAAGACATATATCAATCATATCAATTCATTTTCGAGTCTTGCAAATTTTATCAAAAACAAAACTTGTATTTTTATCAAACTTGATTTTTCAATACATGAATAGAATAGTCAAAATAAGTTTGTCTAGCAAGTTTAAAGCATGTATGTATATTTAGAACATATCTAATATACATAGAAATAAAGTAAACTTGTTTTGATCTACTATTCATGAAAACCAAATCCAAAACATAAAACGTGTGTGTTGTGCACTTGAGCATATCAACTATACTAAGCTTTACAAATGGATCTAAACACACTAACTAAACTATGGATACCTAAGTCTTCTTGATGATCTTCATCTTCAAGTAGACTTACTCTAAAACTCCATCCATGGGCTAGGCAATGTGTGATCTTGAAGCTTTGGCCCTGGAATCATCATGAAAAGCTTCTAAACACCTTGTTGAAGTTAATCACCAACTAATATCTTGGTTAATGATCTGAAACTTAAACAACACAAGATTATTAGTAAACATAACTACATAAGTTAATCATCATCAAAACTAGAGTGGAAGGCCTTTGGGCCAACAATCTCCCCCTTTTTGATGATGACAAAACTCATGGAGTTATATATATGCTTGGATTAAAGTTAAACTTCAAAGAAGCTCCCCCTTAACTCATGCATAAACAAATAAATAAAATATATGCAATGAATGTACATAAACATGTATGCATCAATATGCATAAAACACAAACACATGTTCTAGAAGCTCTAGTTACCAATTAAATTAATAAAGCATTAACAACAAAAATACTAGATGCTCTAGATACCAATAAAAACTTAATACTTACTAATAAAACTTAATATATGCAAAAACATAAGTATGCATATATAAAAACATGTTAAACTCTCAAATAATTCTCCCCCTTTTTGTCAATCATCAACAAAGCGGTAAACAAAGTAAAATCAAATCAAACAAATTTTTCTCCCCCTTTTTGTCAAACAAAAAGATCAAGAAGGGGTTAAACAAACAATAAAATAATGTTCTCCCCCTTTTGTCTAAAACAAAAACAAGGTCAATAAGGGGTGACTATAAACAACATGATATCAATAGAAGTTATATGCTATATACATTCATGAAGAGGAAGACGCTAAGTTAGCTTCCCTACACATATGCATTACATGAAAGAGGGATGTTAAGCCCTAATTCACATAACACACATTATGTAATGAATAAGAGGAGATGTGAAGCTCTCCCTACACACGTGTACCACATAAAGAAGAGATGTTAAGCTCTTCAATACACAATACACTCAACATGAATCTATATGCATATAGTCAATACAAATCAAAACTTTTGTATTTTTTAAAAAATTTTAGATACCAATTTTAAGTAAAAACACATGAAACATCTTGATATCAATTGAAATTAAACATAATAAATTTTGAATGTCTAAACACAAATGTTTTGATACCAATTGTAAATAATTTTCATATTAAACATATGATACCAATGTGAAATTTTCAATCATAAAGTAAGGAGTGGGAAACAAATACCAATTGAAGAATCACCAATTGAAAGACAAAATTAGATTTTCTCCCCCTTTATGAAATACCAACCAAAAGATGCATGGGCTTGATACCAATTTAAAAGTAATAAATTGAAACAAAATTGAGGCTCAAGCACTAGCATAAATAAGATTTTGTGAGAAATTTATATCTTAAGCACAAATAAAACAAGTATATGTGTATGAAATAGAATGAGTACCAATCATCAATAGATGATACCAATTGAAAATATACATACACAATAAACATATGAGTATACACAAAGATCAAAATGATACCAATTGAAAGAGTTCAATGATACCAATTGACATAACAATAAAAGCATGGTATAACTCATATAATCTAATCCTCCCAATTAAGGTTCAATGTTTTAAATGATTTTCATTTTAAAGCATACATGACCATGATCTCCCTTCCAACCTCCCATGGATGGTAGGGGTTTTCAAAAATAGATTTGAAAATGTAATTTTGTTTGAAAATCACTACCAAATTGAAGAATACGAACTAGTCAAAATGAAAAACTTGTTAACTAGTGCGAAATCCTTCAAGCAAGGAATAAACTAAAATAATTTTCATAAAACATGAAATCCACATGATAATCAACACTCTAATTCAATTAGGCATAAATATGACTCATGAATACAAAACATGAGCAAGCAATAAATGTGAGTGTACATTTAAAGTGTGAATATCATAATCATGAAAATATTCAATAAAGCTCAATTATTCCTTAAACATTGAAAACAAGAAAATCATCAAAACTTATTAACCTTCATGGCATATGTATGTCTAATACAAACTAAAGTATACATACATATCCAAAACACAACGAGTCCACTATTTATATATGCATGAAGGCACGTGGCTCAAAAGGATAAACATGTATATCTAATAGTTTGGACAAGATAGACATATACATGAAGTTAAACAATTAAACACAAAATCAAGTAAATCTTCACCAAAAACAAAATTTCATTTCATTTCAAGGTATATGTATGAATTGTCAACACAATAAGGATACATACATATCCCTAAACACAATTGAGTCCATATATAGATTTGCATGAAAGGCAAATGAGTCAAGGGGTATACATGTATATTTTAAAGTTTGGCAATACAAACATATACATGAAGTGAAAACTCAAACAACAAATCCAAAAATGGAATACAAGTTTAAAATGCATGAATCATCAAAACTAGATTATACTAGCACATCTAATGGGTTCAAATAAGCAATCAAGCCCAACATATATAGATTTATTTGTGGCCCACTATATGTACAAGTATAAATCCTAGTCTTAATGAAAACTAACATCTAAACATGTAATCAACATGAAGCATCAAAAACAAGATAAAAATCATCATGATAAAACTAAGACATGATTACTATGTAAATTCACATGTATTAGATTCATGATGTACATTATAGCTTAAACAAAGTGAGAACACTAAGTATGGGTTCATGCAAGCATGTGTGTCTCAAATACTATACATGTATGTCAAGGATCTAATAATCATGGCATTTACATACTAATCCATAGACAATGAAACATGCTATAAAACATCAAAACATGCTAAAAATTTTAATTATGAAAGCATGTAAATAATAAATGGGAGTAAAGGATTGTTACCAAAATCGAAGAAGCAACTCTCCTTATCTCCAAAACATGGTGGTCATCTCCACCAAAACTTCCCTTGAAAGTGATGCATCCAATTGATTTCCTTTAAGTCCGGAACGCATCCACTCCAAGGTGTCATCACTCTCACGTCATGTGAGAGCCCACACCTACATCAAAAATAATAGGAGGGGTGGTCTTTGGTACCCATATCTTCTTGGGTCCATGGGGGTTAGTACCTTCCCTAACCCAAACAAATTTCTTTGCTAAATTTGAAACATTTAATCTATCATAACAAAATTTAGCAAGATGGCCTTTTCGGCCACAATGTGTACAAGTGTACACATGAGCATACATGTGAGAAGTGTGTCCGTGAGGAGCATGTGTATGCCGTGGAGGGTGTGCATGCATAAAAGATGGAACTTGTTTCTTTCGAATCAAGGATTCCAAGCGTGTATGGTTCTTAGCACATTGGCTCATAGTGGAGCCCAAACAATCTACTCTCTTCTTTAATATACAAATATCATCATTAATCTTAGAAGAAGAAGTACATGCATTAGGTAGACTAGATGAAGAAGCTACACTAGCATGGCAAACATGTGCATCAATTTTATTTTTCAAAACTTCATTTTTCTTTAAACAAATTTCTAAATCCTTTGAAATAGAATCAATTTTTATTTTCAAAGAATTATTTTCTTTTACAACAAAATCAACTTTAGAAGATAAATTTTCATTTTTCTTCAAAATAGCATGGCAATCATTTTTATTTTTCAAAAAGATATTTTCTTTAAGTGCAAGATTAAGTTGAGATTTTAATGAATCCCTCTCATTAGCAATCTCCTCTTTCTCTTGCAAAACAACATCAAGTCTAGAATGTAAACTCTTATTTTCTTTTTCAATTTCTAGACTTTTCTTTTTCAACAAATTATATTTTTCAATTAATTTTTCACATACAATAGATAGTTCTTCATTCAAAGCATGGGGATCAACATAATCATTTGAAGAACTAGCACAATCATCATTATCTAAGTGGGGTTCCGAATGTACCTCAAGGGAGTCATTCCCTTGGACCATGAAGCATTATGACTCGGACTCTCCACTAGATTCCTCTTCTTGAATTTGCACTTGAAGCTCGGAGGTGGTGGTGGTTGTCAACATATTCCACACTGCAAAGGCGGAATCAATGTTAGAAACACGTAAAAGATAATCTTTAGACAATGTGCTTCTAATGGCCTCAAGGGCTTGTGCATTGGCCCCTATATGATTGCTATCACTAAGGAAGGATTCCTTGGTAATGGCAAGATAAACTTTATGACCTAGGGTTTGTAAATAAACGGTCATCCTAATCTTCCAAACATGAATGTTGGAGGGGTCATACATAGGTGGGGTCATGAAGGCCATGGTAAACTATATGTGTGCAAAACAAGCAAATGCAAACAATAGATTAGCAAGCAAAGGATCTCACTCCTAGGATGTTAAGCCTAAGTATCAGGAGCACTAGCTCTGATACCAATTGAAAAGGGGAACACCTAGAGGGGGGGTGAATAGGTGTTAGTGCTAATCTAAAACTAAATGCAAAACTAAGTGCGCTAAATGCGGAAGCTAATGCAAATCTTACACAAACTTAATACAACACAACAAGTGTAGCCGAATTCCCCGTGAAGGGCTCTGGACTAACTCCTCTTGATTCTCCTTGAATGGGTTGAGGTGCTATGTGAAGCTCTTGTTGGTTAAGTATAAGTTAGGCACACACACAAGCAAGCCAAGCAAATAAGGATGAATAGCAATAAGAATATATGCAAGGCAACACAAGCAAATAGATATGTATGATATGAATTATGCTCAACACAAGCAAATATGATATGATGTTATGAATGATGCTTTGCACAAATGTAAAGAGAGAGAGTTTAGAGACAAGTGGATCAAACGCAAACACAATGATATGTTTCGAGGTTCGAGAACCCTTACTCTACATCCCCGCCTACACCACCGTGTAGGATTTCCAATCCACTATACCGTCCACCGAGGACTCCCACCGAGGGAACCTTCACCGAGAAGGATTTGTACAACAATGGAGTACCGAACTCCTCTCTCAAACAACCACCTCACAACCGAGGGGTAGGCCCTTAGCCAAACAACCACAACAACCAACACCTCTACCGAAGAGGGTTTACAACCAAACTCCACCTCTCACTAAAGGGAGCAAACCAATCACCCGATCACCTCTACCTAAGAGGGATACAACAAGAATAAGGGTGTTTACAACAAGTGGATCCAAAAACCACAAACTCAATCTCTCTTTCTTTTCTCTTTTCTTTTCCACAAAAACAAGATCCTAAATAGATTAGGATAGGTGATAGCTCAAGTGTGGAAACTAGGTGTTTTTGAAAACAAGCAACAAAGAAAAACTACTTGGGAAATCTCTTGTATATGATAGAAATTAAAGATCAAATCAATATCCCAAAACCCTAGTTTTCTTTGATTTTTCAAAAACCCAAAAACAATAAAGATGAAATCTTTTAGCACAAAAACTATTTTGAAAACTTATTTAAACACTAGAGAAATACTGAAATTTTTCTTCTTGAAAATCTTGGCCAAAAACCCAAAGAGATGGGGTTTATATAGGCCCAATACAAAACTAGCCGTTAGAGCTGAGCTGGCAGCTCTGACAGGCAACGGTCGACCGTCCCGGTCGACCGCCAACGGTCAGAAATATGACCGTTGGGCAACTGCGGTCGACCGGCCCGGTCGACCGAAACAAACAGAGAGCAGAACTCTCTGCAGCGGTCGACCGCCCGGTCGACCCAAACAAACAGAGAGCAGAGCTCTCAGACCCGGTCGACCGAGTTTGTGTCTGCCAGACGTGCACAAGTTTGTGCACGTCAGTCGACCCTATGGGTCGACCAGCCCTTGGTACGGTCGACCCGTACGGTCGACCGACCGGCCTGTCAACACAAACCTGGGTCAGAAAAACTGAGAAAAATGTTTTATAAAAATCTTTTATCTTTTCTGAAAATCCCATAAAACTTGTTTTAACATTTTATATTGAAACACAAACAAGTGATAAAAATTTCAAGACATATATCAATCATATCAATTCATTTTCGAGTCTTGCAAATTTTATCAAAAACAAAACTTGTATTTTTATCAAACTTGATTTTTCAATACATGAATAGAATAGTCAAAATAAGTTTGTCTAGCAAGTTTAAAGCATGTATGTATATTTAGAACATATCTAATATACATAGAAATAAAGTAAACTTGTTTTGATCTACTATTCATGAAAACTAAATCCAAAACATGAAAACGTGTGTGTTGTGCACTTGAGCATATCAACTATACTAAGCTTTACAAATGGATCTAAACACACTAACTAAATTATGGATACCTAAGTCTTCCTGATAATCTTCATCTTCAAGTAGACTTGCTCCAAAACTCCATCCATGGGCTAGGCAATGTGTGATCTTGAAGCTTTGGCCCTGGAATCATCATGAAAAGCTTCTAAACACCTTGTTGAAGCTAATCACCAACTAATATCTTGGTTAATGATCTGAAACTTAAACAACACAAGATTATTAGTAAACATAACTACATGAGTTAATCATCATCAAAACTAGAGTGGAAGGCTTTTGGGCCAACATGAGGTGCTTAATTACTATCTTGTTATGATGAGTATAGATCGACAATAATGAATAAATAAAAAGCAAATAAGTAGATACAGAAAAGCAATCACAAACAGGAAGATTTGTTTCGAGATTTGAGCCACTGCTCTACGTCCCCGCCTTCACCATCGTGAAGGATTTCCTAATCCACTATCAGGGGTGGGGTGGCTCAACCTCTAGGCGAATGAGGCAATTGCCTAGGGCCCCCAAATATACTGGGGCCTTCAAAATTATAGTGTAAATTAATATTTAACTAAAATAAGAAATATAACATATTCAAAATATTTTTTTGTTTGTTCAAGTGGGCGTTCCGGAGTGGTTATCGGACATGACTAAAAATTGTGTGGGCTTTGCCTGCGCGAGTTTGAATCCTGTCATCCACGTTTTTTTTATTTTTTTTCCCTCTTCATTTTTTATATTAACAGGAAAAACTTGAGTTTCTTCCACTTTCCCAAGCTAATATCCTCCACTCCCTATACTATTTAATTATAATTAAAGAGGAGTCGCTTCTACTTCCTCAGATGTCTTTTCCACTCTACCTAACTATTTAATTATAATTAGAGATTTCAAAATTAAAACTCTCTCTCTGTGCAGTCTCGCTCTTCACCGCCCCCGTCGCCCAGACCTCAGACTGACGGCAGGTGTAACTACTCTATAGAAAAAGATACATTAGCAAAACTTGAATACAAAAACTTGATTAAAAATTTTGCTTCTTAAAAAGCTAGAAGAATTATTTTTCAATAAAATATTAATTAAATAAAATATTAGTTAATATTAATTACTTTTTAAAGTATATTTTAAAAGGGCCCATTTGAAATTTTCGCTTAAGGTCTCCCTAGAAATTGAGCCGCCCCTGTCCACTATAAGATCTTCCACCAAGGAACTTTACACCAAGAAATTACAACCACTCAGAGTAACAACCCCCCAATATACTCCTCTAGTCTAGAGATAGTGTAACGACAATGGAACAATCTCTGGGTGATCAAAAGACCATAAACTCTCTCTTAAAAACTCTCTTACAAAACCCTATAGAATAAAATATAAATTTGAAGTTTAAGAATTTGTAAGTGAGTGTAAAATCAGAAGAGAGATTTTGAGAACCAAAAACTTAAAGTAGATTTTTGAAAATAAAAGCATAAACTGAAACTTGAAAGCTCTTTCTCTTGAAAACCCAAAACTTGAATTTTCAAATAGAATTGTTGTTGTTGTGATAAACTCAACCCTAATGACCTCTTTATATAGGTTTTAGAAAAACAAATTTAGAATAGTTTTACCAGATTTAAAAGGAATAAATTGACTCTTAAAATTCAACAAAACACATTTTAAAAACATGTTAAAAATCAGCCTCCAGAAAATTAGCCATTCTGTCAATCTGGCAGACTGTTGATCAATGTTGAGCACAGATTTCAGGCCTAAAACATCAGAATTTAAAAATAGGTGTTTAGGAATAATTTGTAAATCTTTAAGTTTATATTCTACTACAACTTAAATCAACTCAATATCATTTCGTAGTAAAATGATATCAATAAAATACAGAAAGGTGTCAAATCAGAAACTGTAAACTGTTTTTAAAACAATAACAGATTTCAACCCAATATTTGATATCTTTAACATTTGAATCAAAAAATGATTATTAAATAAGAAATGTAGCCCTGAAAGCTATCTTTGAAATGCAATTAAAATCATGCTAATTGAATATAAGAATAAAACATTATGATCAGAAATCTAAAACAGTATCGAGCAGATCAGCAGAACTAAAACTGATTAAAATCCAAAACCATACTTCTGAAAAAAGTGCATTTTTATGTGTGTGTATTTTTGAGCTTTAAAATATATATTCTACCCTTTAACAAATTAAACTAAACACAAACCGAAGTCTTCTTGTAGAACTCCTTCTCCAAGTCGACTCGATTCAAACACGATCCAACGAGCTTGACTCCAACCGAGTGTTAGATGCGATCTTGACGCGCGAGCTGTTGAATCTATATGTGTTAACTCCAATACTCCTTTGTTGAAGATAGACACCTACAAATATCTTGATTAATAACTGAAATCATACAAACACAAATTCATTAGTAAACTATAACTACATGAGTTAATCATCATCAAACTAGAGTGATGGGCCTTTGGGCCAACAATTCTTTCTTTCGACGACTTCATTTTGTTGTGGAGTTCTAGGACATGAAAGTTCATGTTTGATTCCATTTTCTTCATAATAAGTAATAAAGGAGTGGTTGATAAACTCACCACCTCTATCACTCCTAATGCACAAAATCAGAAATTTTTTTCTTTCTCGACTCTTTTTCGAAAAACGTTAAAACGTGAAAAGCTTTATCTTTATGTTCTCAAAAGAAAACTCATATAAATCTCGAAAAGTCACCAACTAAACAAAAAACAAAATAATTTTCACTAAGACTTTTGATTTTAGTTGGATCAAACAAATTCTTATATGTTAACTCTAAATTTCTTGATGCAACGATATTCTTATTATTTTGAAAGAGGACTTGGTTTGTTTCCCAAGTTGGCATGCATCACAAATGCAGTCCTTTTCAAATTTCAAATTAGGAATATTTTTCACTGATTTCTTAGAATTAATTCGAGATAGATGACCAAATGAAACATGACCTAGTCTCCTATGCCATAACCAAGAGTCTTCATTAAAGCATTCAAATAAGTGGCATTGCATTGTAAATTCAACATGTCAATCATATAAATATTGTTTTAACAAAAATCAGAAAAAACAAAAATTCATTTTCTTATCTAAAACATCACAAGTAGAGTCATCAAAAATAACCCTTAAGCTTTTATCACATAATTAACTAATGCTTAATAGATTATGTTTGAGTCCATCTACCAAAATAACATCTTCAATTAAAAGAGATGAGTCAATCTTGATATTATCTATATCAACGATTTGGCCCTTGGAGTCATCTCCGAAAGTGACGGTGCCATCTTCGTTGTACCTAGATAGGGTTGCAAAGTTGTTAATATCTCATATCATGTGCCTTGAGCAACCATGTGTGCCTACATTAATTAACAAAGGGATCGACTTTGGTGCTCAAATTTTCTTAGATCCTAGAGTGTTAGTCTTCCAAACCCAAATATGATCATTAGAAGCATTAATTCTATCATAACAAAACTTAGCCAAGTGACATTTTCGATCACAATAGGTGCATGAGTACACCTTGATATATAAAAATCCATGGTGTGTTTGTGCAAGATGAGCATGTGCAGCATGGGTTCCTGTAGCATGGTGTGCATGTGGTTGTGGTGGTGTGTGAGCATGATGGTGTGTGTGAAACATGAGTTTTTCTTAGAATTTACCTCTTTGAAAATATAGCCTCTAATCTAGCCTTATTAAATTCACACTTTTCAAAATATTGCTCAAAGTATTAATTTTATTTTTCAAAGTAGAAATCTCATGTTCATCAATAATTAGAAATTTAGCTTTGTAAGAAATTTTGTATGCATCAAAATCATTTGTGTATTTTGAAGAGTAGAAAATAAAATCTCTTTTCCTTTAAAATAACAACTAGTTGATTTTGAAGAAGTTCATTTTCTTTCTTCATTTTAAAATACTTCTTCTTGATAAATCATGGTCATTGAAAAGTTCTTCAAAAGCTTCACCCAATTCATCCATATATAACTCATATTCATCAAGAGTAGGTTCGGGAGTTACCTTGGGTATGTTCTCATTTGTTATAAAACACACGTTTGTCGTGTCCACCTCTTCATCGGAGTCGCTCTCTGAATCCCATGTTGTTTTCAGGGCCTTCTTTTCTAGGGCATCTTGGAGTTGTGGTTTTGCCTTTAATCTCTGGACAATCAGCAACGACATGTCTAGATTTCCTACAATTGTAGCGAATAATGTTCGTGTTCTCATTCCCTTGCCATCTTCTTCGGTTATTGAACTTGGCCTTATTGTACATCCTTCTTACAGTCTTCACAAGGAGAGAAAAATTCTCATCATAGTCTTGGTCATCATCTTCTCGTCGGAGATGAAAGGAGTAGATTTGAAGGCAAGAGTCTTCTTCTTTTGGGCGTCTTCTCCTCTCTAGCATTTCTTTTCATATCATGGGTTTTTAAGTTTCCAATAAGACCAATAAGTTTCATCTCTTCCTTGTCATTGAGCTCCTTCATTGGAGTAGATTTGACCTCCCAAGATGGTCGAAGAGTATGTATGACCTTCCTCACCTTTTGGTCATTATCAATTTCATCACCTAAAGAAGGAAGACCACTTGTAATTTTAATAAACTTGATAATCATATCATCAATGGATTCATTCTCATTCATGGTAAAATTTTCATATTGGGAACACAAGAGATCAATTTTAGCTCTCTTGACTTGTGATGTCCCCTCGTGTGTGACAACCAAGTGTGACCAAATCTCATGAGCAGATTTGTAATGAATTACTCTAGCAATATCATCATCATTCAAGGCTTCAAGTAAGGCATAGTGTGTCTTAGCATTAGCATCAAATTTCATGGTGGCAATTTCGAACCAAGTGTCCTCATCACCATCAGGTACATAAAATGGTTTGGACACTATCTTTGCAACTCAGCTTCCTAGTGATTGCAAGAGAACAGTCATCTTAACTTTTCATATGAAAAAGTTAAGGCCATCAAACTTGAGTGGAGTCTTGATTCCTTTGTCCATGGATACCAGTGTAGAAAACAAGCAAAAGATGCAAATGAATGATTAACAAGAAGATCTCTCTAAGGTGGATAAACCAAAATCCAGAGTTCAAAACATTGACCAATTGAAAGTACACCTAGAGAGTGGGTGAATAGGTGTAATGCTAATCAAATGTGAAAATACAACAATTAAAATGAATAACGCAAACGGTCAACTCAAATCAAGAAGTGAAGGCGGATTCCTAATTAAAAGTTCTAGAACTTCTACTCTATATTCCTCTAGATAAGAGTTGAGATGCTCAATTACCTTCTTGATTGAAAGAGAAAAACTGACAAATATGAATGATGCAAGAGATAAATAGAAAGTGTAATGAAAGCAAAAGCACAAGTACAAGCAATAGAGATAAGTAAAAATACAACTGCAAGCAATAGAGATAGAGTAAGAGAAGAGAGAAAGCAATCGCAAACACAAGAAATTTGTTTCGAGTTTTGAGCACCGAGCTCTACGTTCTCTCTTTCACTATGTGAATGATTTTCATTATCCACGAAGGAACTTTCACAAAGTAACTACAAAGTTTACACAAAATCTGGAGTACACAACTCCAACCTTCAATCCTTTACACAAGAGGCAACACAAAGACAATGAAGTTTTCAACCTCTTGGTAACTACAAAGGTCATAAACTTTCTCTTTACAACTTTCTAGAGTTTGAGTGGAGAAATGAGGCTCAAGAAGTTTGTGGGAGAAATTTCAGTTGAAAAATTAAACTTGAGAGCTTAAAACTTGCCGATAATGATTTGGAATTTAGAGCTATTGAAACTTGAAACTTGAAAGCAAAAACTTGATTTCTTTTCTTAAAAACTTTGATTTCAAAAACTTGTGTATCAAACTTCTTTTTTTCTTCTCCTACAATGACCCATGTATATAAGTTGTAGGTAAGAAACATCAGAGAGCTAAACCAGTCAGTAAAACACTGATAAGTCCTAATAAAGTGAATATACCCATTTGAAAATAAGACAAAATAATTTACAAAGAGAAAATCTCATTTTATTTAAAATATGGCCTAAACGGCTTACTGGAGTTGTCGACAGTCCAATAGGGTTGTCAACAGTCCAGCGTGCAACGGCTAAAAATTTAGCCGTTGCGAAGCCTGCCTGTCGACAGCCTAAGTGGATTGTCGACAGCTGACTGATACATAACATATTAGTTGTCGATAATCTAGGTGGATTGTCGACAGTTAGCTCCGAACCACTAGAGACATAAATCTCTATAAATCCATGTCGACAGTTCCTTCTCAGGGACTGTCGACAGCTCTATTAAATTGTCGAAAGTAAGAGACACAAACATAGTATTTTTTTTGATATATTTTTAAACAATTTTTGTATAGATAATTTGTGTCATTGTGTGTGATTCTTGAGCATCAATTCAACACCAAAACATAAAAAAATCTAAGATCTTACATAGGGTAATATTAGCTTCAAGTCTTCATCAATGAGGGCTTCTCCAAAATTCATATTTTGATCATCCATGCTTGAGTCCCTTCCTAGAATCAACTTGGTCACTTCATAACCTTCCTTTTGAGGCAGAATGAACCACAAATTTTCTTTTGAACCCTGAATGCTTATATACACTAGAACTTGATTAGTACCAAATAACTTCATGTAGTTTGTAATCATCAAAACAAAACCGGGGAGTGCGCCCTTGGGCCAACACAAAATTCATATGATAATATTCAAATGAGAGAGTAAATAAAGATAAAACCCAATTTTCGACTGTTGTAAATACTTCTGGCTGAATACCAAACTATCGGTAGAATACATAATTATACTACAGATTCTCTGGCAAAATGTCCAAATCACTGGTAGAATTCAAAAATGCATCGCAGAATGTCTAGCAGAATGGCCAGCAGATTACTAATTAAATAACTACTAATAGAGGTAAATAAGATCAACGTGCAGCAGTAAAAACAAAACGCAAGAGAAAAAGACTGAGATTTTAGGGTGGTTTAAGAATCCCACTACATCTACTACCTAGAGGCATCTTCTCTAGGGTTTCAAATCCACTATAAGCTTCCAACCCCAGGTAAGGGATTACAATGCCAATGCTCTAATATAAGAGTTTGGACTTTCACTCTTCTCCCGAAAGAGGAAATAACTGCCAACCTCTTTCACCGGAGTTGGACTTTCTCATCCTTACCAAGAGGGCACTCAAGTTCATAAGAATTGGTTTGTTGTCTGAACAATAGTAAGAACCACACTCAAGCACAATATCTCAATTTAATTTAATACAAAATAAAGCTCTATGTAATTAAAAAATAAGAATAAATATCTCCAAATTAGTACTAAAATATATAGCATTTAAGAAGGAGAACATGAATGATTGTTGATCGAGGCCAGATCCTTTGGTGTGTGGTTTCACTTTGAAATATTTCATATTTTATGATAAGATTTGTTTTTGGACTTTTGGACCTGGGATTATCTTTGTTGATTTCTCAAGTTAGAATAATAAATCCAAATAAATTTGATTTAATTGGAATATATTTGGGTATACTCTCTTTCTTCATTAATCTTCACCTACACAAATTAAACATTAAGACAGATAAATAGCAGAGTTTATTACAAGATAAATGTAGAAATGTAATAATAGATAATGTAATATACGTGTACAGTCAATTGTAGAGTTGAAACCTAAGATTCTCTAATCAAGAGAGTTTTAATGAGAAGTGCGTGAAGAGAATTGAAGAAAAATAAAAGCAACCGTCACTTCTAAATTGAGAAGTTGCTGAAGAGAGTATTTGAAAACCAATACACAATAACTTCTCTTTATTTCTGAATTTTTGAGAATGGGAAAACTGAAGCTCAGTTCAGATGTATTTTATTTGAGTGCAGGAAGTTGAAACTCAATTGAAAATCTTACCTTGAATTTGATCTCAGATTTATATTTAAGGCTTAAGGAAAAAAACTAGAGATCTATCTGTCAGACACAAGAGAAAATGGTCACTGTGCATTAAATGTCTGCTGCAAAATTCAGACAAGAAGAAGCTTGCTTTCTGCAGCATTTAATGGTAGTTGCGGCTAGGGAGAAGAGACACAGAGGAGATACTGTGTCAGCTCAAGAAAGAGGAAAACAATTAGGACAATGGTAATAATCTTAGGCAGAAAAAAATGTGTTTTGAAAAGAATAGTGTACAGCACTGTGGCAGTCCAGGAAAGATAAAGAGTAGAAGAAAACTTGCAACCATTTATTTGATGAGATGGCAAGCCTCTAAACTAGTCACATGAGTCAAAGTGTTATGCTGACTTGTACACATCCATGTGAAAAGATGAGGCGTGAAAAGTAGAGAATTAATATTATATAATGATAGTTGGTGTCTCTATCTTGTTGACAGATTTTGACAAATGAAGCAAAATGATATTTTGAGACTTTTGAGGTCAAATGAGAGAAACAAAATGAAGATTAATATGACTCATTTACATTCTACCGCTAAACTGGTAGAATGGGATATGTATATAGAGATACATGAACAAGGGACCTAGTCTTATGGCTAGGATCTATTTTAGAAATTCTTAATAATGAAAAGATTTAATACTAAGAATTCTTATAGGTATCAAAATGAAGATTATTAAATTTACTCTTTAATTATAATTAAATTTACTCTTTAATTACTTACATATTTTCCTATAAATATGAAAGTTGAAGCTTGATTCCCGTTTGCTCCAAATGCTATTGAGTAGCTTGATTTAGCTTTGTAGTAGCTTGAATTTGAGGAGTTATATCATTCTTTTATCCTCCATTTAGATGTGACAATTTATCATTATCCATCCATCTTCCTTCTACTAGTCTTATTCTCTAATATGATAAAAACTATTAATACAAACTCATTAGTAGCTAATTTATAAGTTAACATATATCATCAAAATATTTGGAATTATACAATGTACAAGCAAAGGAAGTGGTCTTTCCACTTAAGCTATACTCCATTGACACTAAAGCCTATATTAAAAGGCTAAATCTACGCTCCATGCATTTATTACTAATACTAGGTCCCCATGCAGTCAGTATAAGCCCACCCAACTTGCATCCCTAGCAATGATGTCCCAAATTTTCTTCTTAGTTTTTATTTCTTTTACATCCCAATTTTCTTCTTAGTTTTTATCCTTTTCACAAAGAAGGAGCGAGCTTGCTTTATTGTATCTTTGAAGGTAGATAGCTCCGACTCTCTCCTTACTTAATACGGGAAAAACTTAAACCTTTACCTTTAGCCAAGAAGTATCCATTGTCATTATCATCATCATCATCATCAACCTTTTTCCTTGATGAAATCAGTTATAAGCAAGGTTCAACAAAAGATATTACAAAATGTTCCAACCGATTGATCAAGCTGACATCAACATCGACTTCTTAGGTGAGAAAATTAGGGACATGATCATCAACTTGACATCAAAGCTGACTTCTTAGCTGAGAAACTTATGGACATGAAAGGAGCTAATCATAATCTTAGGAGTGTTGTTATAATTAGTGCTTTGATACCAATTGTTGTGCACAGCGGAGACCTTGGCGATATAATAATACTTGCAAAAAGAAAATTATTGTAGCGCAAACTAGCAATACCAATACAAAAGAGCAGAAATAATAACACGAGGATTTAACGTGATTCAGCCCAAATTTAACCTACGTCCACGGGGAGAGAACTTGAGAAAATTTTATTAATAAACTTATACAATAGAGATCTAACATTCAACTTGATTCTCATAAGAGCATTCACCTTCCCCTTGAATCCCATAACATTACAAGAGTATACCCTCTCTCTATGCACCGTCACCTCCTCTCTCTTTCTTGGCTTCCTCTGATCTCCTTCATTCGAGATGATACAATACACTAGGTTACAATTAAATTTATATAGTTTTATAATCCAAATTATGTTCTAACTCTGAGATGATCTTGGTAGTTGAATGCTTGAAGAATTTTCATCAATCCTATTACGAGTTAATCTCCTTGATCTAGAAGAATTTTAGACCCTTTAAACTTTAGAAATAAAGCTTCATTGAATAGAATCTGAATCCTATTCGAACTCTACTAGAAAAAAAAATTCACACGCGCCTGAAAAAAATTGCTCACGCTTCAGAAGCGGCTTGATTAATCTACTTGTCATACAGACCAATCGACTAATCCCTTTCATTAGTTGACTTATAAAACCTATAAGTCGGCTCCTGTATCATACTTCATTTCTGTATTCTGTCTAGTCAACTGTATAATCGACTAGTCTGAGCATTAGTCGACTATACAGTCGGCTAATATGCTCCACCTTGGTTTGCTTCTTCTGCTTCAAACCATCATCTTCTCCAATTTGATTAGATCTTCTCGAACTATCATTTCCTCTTGAAAACAAGACAAAATCCTAACATTCTTTACCTTGACTTTCTTTTCAAGCCTTTAATGAAACATCTTGGAAATTTTAGATTACTACCTTAATTTTTTTTCTTGATTGTAACCGTGTCATGAGACCTTAACTCTTATCCCTCTCCCTGAGCCTTTAGCTGATTTTCCATTATGGCTTAGGTCGTCTTGGGCCTAACTCGAATGTATAATTTCTCCTTCCTGTAACACTTTGACCGGATCTACGTCCCGTCGCAGTCTTCCTTGAAACTCCTGTAAGTACACCTAGAGGGGATGAATAGGTATACAAGCTAATCTAGGACAAATGATGTGAAATTTAAAACTTAATTGCTGACACACTATGTGTAATCAAGAGTGAGCCTGAATTCTCCGTGATGGCTCTGGAACTACTTCTTGAGATTCTTCTAAATTAAGAGTTAAGGTGCTATTAGAAGCTCTCTTGGTTGAATACAAGTGTGAGCACACAAACAATATCAAGCATATGAATATGAACAATATAAAGTAATGCAAGATATAGAGAGAGAGTTGAGAGATAGTGGATCAAATACAAACACCAAGATATGTTTCGAGGTTCGAGCTATTGCTCTACGTCCCCGTCTTCACACAGAAAGATTTTCACTATGTCCACACAGGACATTCCACAAAGGGACCTTCACTGAGGAATTACAACTCAACACTGGGAGTACACAACTCGTTTCTCTACACAATCACCTCTACAGAAGAGGGAGCACAAAGCAAGAAAGAAATAAAATTTAGTGATCCAATGATGACAAACTCTTGAAAAGTCACCTAGAGGGGGGGGTGAATAGGTGACAATGCTAATCAAAGGGCAAATAAAAATTTAAAGCTACAACAATTACAAACAAGAATCACAAGATGAATGCAAGCAAGTAAGTATGACAATGAATATGATGAGCAAGTAATAAGTGCAATCAAAGTAGAGTAAGAATTGCAAGAATGTAAACCAATCGCAAACACAAGGATATGTTATCGAGGTTCGAGCACCCAGCTCTACTCCCCGCCTTCCCCAGAAGGATTCCGACCACACAAAGATCTCAAATACAATGGAGTACCCAACTCCTACAATCTCAAGAACAAGTAATTTCCTTGGTAGTCAAAAGACCACAAACTCTCTCTTTCAAATATCTCTTCCCTTACAAAGGTCCTTAGAGAATATTGAGTAGGAATGAAGCTCTTGTTGTAAGTGAAGAAAGAAAAATAAATCAGAGAGTATTTGAAAACCCTTCAGAAAATCAGTGAGAAATTCAGCACAAAAACCAAGAAACAAGTCTCTTTTGAAAGCCTTAAACTTTTGAATTTTCTAGCAAAAATTGTTGTAACAAATCTCTCCCCAAACACCCCTATTTATAGGAGAGGGCTAGGGTTTAGGGATAAAATATAATTACTGATGTTTAGGAGGTAATTAGATCAAAATATATCCTTAAACGACTTTTTAAACACAAAAGACAAAAATAAACAGCTCACTTAAAATCTGCCCGTTACTGTTCAACGGATACATCGGTCGACTGGGCCGGTCGACCGGTAGTTCAAAAATTCGACCGTTATAGGCCAGCGGTCGACCGACCCGGTCGACTGAGAAAACCTGTGAGCAAAAACAATATCTCGGTCGACCGCCCCGGTCGACTGGCAGACATGCACACTGATACGTGCCTCTGCCAGAACTGCGGTCGACTGGTCCGGTCGACCGGACCAGACTGACACAGACTCGGTCGACTGTCCCGGTCGACCGGATCAGGTCAAAAATCAATTTTAAGAAAGAAAACAAAGAGGATTTTGATTTTAACAAAAATACTTTTAAACAGGGAATAGTATAAAATATAAAGATGTATCTGTAGGCAAAAACTTGTATGCAAAATATTTTTGTATAATTTATAAGAAATTATTTTGGAACGAGCATGTGCGCAAAAACGTGTGTGATAGAGCTTCAAACCTATCCACTATTCTTTAACATACTATAAACTGAAAAACAAATTACATGAAGACTTCTTGAGCTATCTTCAAGTCTTTGAGCCATTCAATGCCTTGCTAGTGCCTTCTCTTCTATGATCCTTCCTTGATGTGCAATTTGCCTTCCTTGCTTGGTGGAACTTAGAAGTTCTTGCAATAGCTAAGCAAATGGTCTCTAAACATGGTACAAAACCTGAAACTCATCTTAACAAACTTGTTAGTACCAAATAGCTCTAATTTGGTTTGTCATCATCAAAACACAAAACAATTGGAGAGTGTAACCTCTTGGGCCAACAATCTCCCCCTTTTTGATGATGACAAAACAAATAGGCTATTGACAAAAATATAGGGAGGAGAAAACTCCCCCTCAAATTATGCTATACATAAAACACAAGAATATGCTCTAGATACCAATAATTGAAATGATGCACCAATTATTGAAACTAATATAAAACACAAAAATTGCTCTTGATACCAAAAATACCAAAACAACTAAAACACAAAATTCTCAAAATACATGAATTCAAAAACTCATACATACATAAACATAAAACTCATAAAACAAATCTTTAAAATTAAAGCATATAAATTCATATGGAACCAAGACCAAATGAACTTATTTTTGTCATGTAAACTTATTCTCCCCCTTTTTGTCATACATCAAAAAGGGTTATGAAAAACATGTCTATTCAATAATACAAACATTAAGTTCTCCACAAATAAACGAAAATCTAGCAAAATCAAGAGGTTTAGTGAAAATATCGGCTAGTTGTAAATCCGTGGAAACATAATCAATATCTATATCACCTTTCTCAAAATGATCTCAAAGAAAGTGATATCTAATCTCAATGTGCTTGGTCTTACTATGTTGATTTGCATTTTTGGTCATGTGTATAGTACTAGTATTATCACAAAATATTTTTATATGATCAAAGTGCAAATCAAAATCAAGGAGAGTATGTTTCATCCAAAGGACTTGTGCACAACAAGCCCCCGCGGCAACATACTCCGCCTCGGCGGTTGAGAGAGCTACGGAATTTTGTTTCCTAGAGGACCATGAAACAAGACAATTACCAAGAAATTGACATGTCCCACTAGTACTCTTTCTATCTACTCTACAACCCGCATAGTCGGCATCCGAATAGCTAGTCATTGAAAAATCTCTAGTTTTCGGATACCAAAGACCCATTCCAATAGTGCCCTTAATATAACGAATAATGCGTTTTACCGCAATAAGATGAGACTCTTTAGGACACGATTGAAATCTAGCACAAAGACACACACTAAACATGATATCTGGCCTACTTGCCGTCAAATATAAAAGACTTCTTATCATGCTTCTATATAATTTAATATCAACATTTTTACCTTGTTCGTCCTTATCAAGCTTGGTTGTAGTTGCCATTGGAGTGTTGCAAGCCTTTGATCCTTCAAGCCCAAACTTCTTTACTAGCTCCTTTGCGTACTTGGCTTGGTTAATGAAGGTTCCATCTTGCAATTGCTTGATTTGGAGTCCAAGGAAGAAATTTAGCTCACCCATTGAAGACATTTCAAATTCAAGTTGCATGACTTTCTCAAAATCCTTGCATAAAAGCTCATTAGTAGATCCAAAAATTATATCATCAATATAAATTTGCACAATTAAATATCATTATCAACATGCTTAGTAAAAAGAGTTGTGTCCACTTTGCCTTTAATAAAATCATTTGAAATGAGAAAACTAGAAAGCCTTTCATACCAAGCTCTTGGAGCTTGTTTCAATCCATACAAAGCTTTATCAAGTTTAAAAATAAAATCGGGATGAACATGATCAACAAAACCGGGAGGTTAAGAAACATAAACTTCTTCATTAATAAAACCATTTAAAAATGCACTTTTTACATCCATTTGAAAAAGTTTAAAATTTTTAAAACATGCAAAAGCTAGTGTCATCCGTATGGCTTCAAGCCGTGCTACGGGTGCAAAGGTCTCCTCAAAGTCAATTCCCTCAACTTGAGTGTAACCTTGGGCCACTAACCTAGCTTTATTCCTAATGACATTTCCGGACTCATCCATCTTGTTTCTAAAGATCCACTTAGTACCAATTATTGGTCTATCGTGGGGCTTAGGAACAAGGTGCCAAACTTGGTTGCGCTCAAATTAATTGAGTTCCTCTTGCATGGCAAGCAACCAATATGGGTCCGTCTCGGCTTCGAGAATGCCTTTGGGTTCAAAATGAGAAATGAAAGCAAAGTTACCACATAGGTCATGGAGTTTGGAGCGCGTAGTGACTCCTTTAGATGCATCACCCAAGATGAGCTCCTTAGGATGATTTGTAGCGTATCTCCAAGCTTTAGGAAGCAGTTGAGTGCTTTCCTCCTTATCCTCTTGAACTTCACCAATAGGATCTAGCTTTTCTTCTTGAGCGGGTGAGTCCTTCAAGGATAGTCTCTCCATGTCTTCACCTAATGGTTCACACTCTACAACATTCTCAACAAACATATTAGATTCTTCAAACTTAACATGCATGGATTCTTCAATGGTTTGAGAAGATCTAATGAAAACTCTATATGCTTTGCTAGTAGAGGAATATCCAACAAAGATAGCCTCATAAGCCTTAGCATCAAATTTACCCAAATTATCCTTAGTATTCAAAAACAAAACACTTGCATTCAAAAACTTTAAAATATGCAACATTTAGTTTTCTAGAATGATACATTTCAAATGATGTTTTTGAAGAATTTTTGCACAAATAAATACGATTTGATATATAGCATGCGGTGTTTACGGCCTCGGCCCATAAATATTGAGGGAGGTCATATTCACTTATCATTGTCCTAGCCATCTCTTGAAGTGTTCTATTTTTCCTTTCCACTACTCCATTTTGTTGTGGAGTTCTAGGACAAGACATTTCATGCTTAATTCCCTTTCATCACAATAAGTCATGAAGAGTTGGTTAACAAACTCACCACCTCTATCACTCCTTATTTTCAAAATCGGAAAACCCTTTTCTTTTTCAACTCTTTTTCGAAAAATTTTAAAATGAGAAAAAGTTTGATCTTTATTTTGTAAAAAGAAAACCCAAGTAAAACGGGAGAAATCATCAACCAAAACAAATGCAAATCTACTTCCATTTAAACTCTTAGTTTTAGTTGGTCCAAAAAGATCCATATGAATTAATTCTAACGGCCTAGTTGACATGATATCCTTGATTGGTTTAAAGGAAGACTTAGTTTGTTTCCCAAGTTGGCACGCACTACAAATGCGGTCTTTCTCAAAATTCAAATAAGGTATACCCGTCACCAATTCCTTTGAATTAATCCTAGAAATATGGTCAAAAGATGCATGTCCTAATCTTCTATGCCAAAGCCAAGAATTTTCATCAAAAGCATTTAAGCATTTAGTAGAACAATCTAAATTAAGCATGTCAATAATATAAACATTATTATCACGAAAACCGGTGAGAATACAAACATCGGATTTAACATCAAAAATCTTACAAGAAGTATCATCAAAAACAACTTTAAGTCCACGATCACAAAGTTGACTAATGCTAAGCAAATTATGTTTTAAACCATCTACTAAAACAACATTCTCAATAATAGGAGATGCACCAATTTGAATGTTACCTATACCGATGATAGTTCCTTTGGAGTCATCCCCGAAGGTGACGGTGCCACCTTCCATGTACCTTGATAGTGTTGTGAAGTTGTTGATGTCCCATGTCATGTGTCTTGAACAACCACTATCAAGGTACCACCGCTCCCTACGTCTTGGAGCTTTGGTGTGTACCTACATCAAACAATTTAAGACTTGATTTTGGTACCCACATTTTCTTGGGTCCTCTAGGGTTAGTGTCATGAACCCAAACAAGATTATTTGTTCTATTTAGTTGATCATAGCAAAACTTAGCTAAATGTCCATTTTTACCACAATATGTGCATCTATATACTCTACCATATTTAAAAGCATAATGGATGTGTGATTTGTGAGCATGAGCATTGTGAGCATGAGCATGAGAGGTGCTAGCATGAGAATTTTTATCTTGTGAAATTTTAGCATGTGAAGTGTGCTTTTTAGAAAACATGTTCTCAAGTTTCTTAGTATTGAAAGCACAATCATTTAAAACTTTTTCAAAATCATTCATTTTGGATCTAAAAGAGGAAATTTCTTTTTCATCAATAATAGGAGATTTTGCCTTACAAGTACTCTTGTAGGCACAAAATTCTTTTTGCATGGAAATGAAATTAGAAGAAATATCATCTTTTTCTTTAGAAACAATGGCAAGTTGATTCTTAAGAAAAGTAACTTCTTTTTGTAATTTTATGCATTCAAGTTTCTTGTTATCATAAGTTTCAGAAAGTTCTACAAAAGCATGCACTAGAACTTCCTTACTTACATCATCATCTTCATCATCAAGGGATTGAGGGGTTACCTTGGGTGTGTTTGCCATGAAACACATATTAGCTTGATCCACCTCCTCTTCGGACTCGCTTTCCGAATCCCATGTTGCTTTGTAAGCTTTCTTTTCCTCCGGCTTCTTTGGCTTGAAGGAGGAAGTCATTTTCTTCTTGAACTCCGGACAATCCGCCATGATATGTCCGGGTTTGCGGCAATTGTAGCATATGATCTTCCGCTCCTCTTTGCCTTCAAATTTTCTCCGGAAGTTGAACTTGTTCTTTCGGTACAACCTCTTGACATTCCGCACAAGTAGAGTTAGCTCCTCATCTTCTTCTTCGTCATCTTCATCGTCATCATTGGTGGATGAAGTCTTGAAGGCTATGGATTTCTTCTTTGAAGTAGTGGCCTCTTCTCTTGCCTTCTTCTCCATCTCATGGGTCTTTAGGTTCCCAATGAGACTAATGAGGTCCATCTCGTCCTTGTCGTTCAACTCCTTCAAGGTGGTGGCCTTGATCTCCCATGATGAAGGAAGAGCCCGAATAACTTTCCGCACCTTTTGATCGTTGGAGATGTCATCACCTAAGGAAGAAAGACCATTAGTGATTTTAGTAAATCTTGTAGCCATACTATCAATAGACTCATCATCAAGCATTTTAAATGACTCATATTGGGACCTCAAGAGATCTATCTTAGCTCTCTTGACTTGTGAAGTCCCCTCGTGTGTGACCAATAAGTGTTGCCAAATCTCATAGGCGGATTGGCAATGAATTACCCGTGTAAGATCATCCTCATTCAAGGCGGTTAATAGGGAGTTTTGAGCCTTGGAGTTAGCCTCATATAATTTAAAGTCAAGGTCGGTCCAAGTGCTCTCATCACCATCGGGTGCTTCATAGGGTTTGGTCAAGGACTTGGCTACTAAGCTACCCAAAGATTGCAAAAATATAGTCATCCTAACCTTCCAAATTGGGAAATTGAGGCCATCAAATTTAGGTGGGGATTTAATGTTGTCGGCCATGTTTACTAGTGATGAATGAATGAAATGAAAATGTTGATTAGCAATATTTTAAGGATCTCTCTATGGATGTTAAGCCAAACCTAGAGTCCAAGCTCTGATACCAATTGAAAAGTCACCTAGAGGGGGGGTGAATAGGTGACAATGCTAATCAAAGGGCAAATAAAAATTTAAAGCTACAACAATTACAAACAAGAATCACAAGATGAATGCAAGCAAGTAAGTATGACAATGAATATGATGAGCAAGTAATAAGTGCAATCAAAGTAGAGTAAGAATTGCAATAATGTAAACCAATCGCAAACACAAGGATATGTTATCGAGGTTCGAGCACCCAGCTCTACTCCCCGCCTTCCCCAGAAGGATTCCGACCACTTCCACTATCACAAAGATCTCAATACAATGGAGTACTCAACTCCTACAATCTCAAGAACAAGTAATTTTCTTGGTAGTCAAAAGACCACAAACTCTCTCTTTCAAATATCTCTTCCCTTACAAAGGTTCTTAGAGAATATTGAGTAGGAATGAAGCTCTTGTTGTAAGTGAAGAAAGAAAATTAAATCAGAGAGTATTTGAAAACCCTTCAGAAAATCAGTGAGAAATTCAGCACAAAAACCAAGAAACAAGTCTCTTTTGAAAGCCTTAAACTTTTGAATTTTCTAGCAAAAATTGTTGTAACAAATCTCTCCCCAAACACCCCTATTTATAGGAGAGGGCTAGGGTTTAGGGATAAAACATAATTACTGATGTTTAGGAGGTAATTAGATCAAAATATATCCTTAAACGACTTTTTAAACACAAAAGACAAAAATAAACAGCTCACTTAAAATCTGCCCGTTACTGTTCAACGGATACATCGGTCGACTGGGCCGGTCGACCGGTAGTTCAAAAATTCGACCGTTATAGGCCAGCGGTCGACCGACCCGGTCGATTGAGAAAACCTATGAGCAAAAACAATATCTCGGTCGACCGCCCCGGTCGACTGGCAGACATGCACACTGATACGTGCCTCTGCCAGAACTGCGGTCGACTGGTCCGGTCGACCGGACCAGACTGACACAGACTTGGTCGACTGTCCCGGTCGACCGGATCAGGTCAAAAATCAATTTTAAGAAAGAAAACAAAGAGGATTTTGATTTTAACAAAAATACTTTTAAACAGGGAATAGTATAAAATATAAAGATGTATCTGTAGGCAAAAACTTGTATGCAAAATATTTTTGTATAATTTATAAGAAATTATTTTGGAACGAGCATGTGCGCAAAACGTGTGTGATAGAGCTTCAAACCTATCCACTATTCTTTAACATACTATAAACTGAAAAACAAATTACATGAAGACTTCTTGAGCTATCTTCAAGTCTTTGAGCCATTCAATGCCTTGCTAGTGCCTTCTCTTCTATGATCCTTCCTTGATGTGCAATTTGCCTTCCTTACTTGGTGGAACTTAGAAGTTCTTGCAATAGCTAAGCAAATGGTCTCTAAACATGGTACAAAACCTGAAACTCATCTTAACAAACTTGTTAGTACCAAATAGCTCTAATTTGGTTTGTCATCATCAAAACACAAAACAATTGGAGAGTGTAACCTCTTGGGCCAACAACTCTCTCTTGGTAATCTCAAAGGATCACAAACAATTTTCTCACAAATACAAAGATCCTAAAGATAGATTTGAGATGATAGCTCAAGTATGTGAGAAAACAAAGTATTTAGAAATAAAACAACTAAGAAAATATTTAAAAAAATTTCTTGATGGATATATAAAATGAAGAACAAAATAGAATTCTCAAAGACTTGATTTTCTTTAATTTTCTAAAACTTTGAAAACAAATAAAGATAGAGAATTTTGGCATAAACACTATTTTGAAAACTTTGTACACTTGAGAATGTGGGAAAATTGCCCTTGAAAATCTTGGTGAAAACTGACCTCAAAGGACTCATATTTATAGGGTCTGAAAATATAGTCATTAGGATTCAGAACAGGTCAGAATGACCAGTCGGTCGACCGCCTGGTCGACCGATCAACGATCAGATTTTTGACTGTTGGGGTTATCGGTCGACCGCCCTAAGGTAACTTTCATGTCGGTCGACCGCTCGGTCGACCGAGACCAGAACCAGAGAGTAAACTCTCTAGTCGGTCAACGACCGGTCGACTGGAGCCAGATCAAGGGAGCAAGCTCTCTGGATCGATCGACCGTGCGGTGATCGGCCTAAGGCCAAGGCAGTGTGCACTTCCTGTGCACATCGATCGACCTACCGGTCGACCGAGCTCCAGTTCGATCGACCGCCAGCAGGCACAAGGCTGGGATTATAGGGTTTGAAATGTTGGGTTTTAATTACCTATAAAATCTCATAAAATCACATAATTTCCACAAAAATAAGTTTTTATAAATATTTGAAGTATAAATATGTGTGATCAAATTCAACACATATTACGAATTATTTAAACTATTTTTGAGGCATGAAAATTAAGCTTTAAACCAAAAACAGTATTTTCCAAAACTTAGATTTTGAAATGAAAATACGATTTCTCCAAAACTTGTTTAAATACAAAAACATGATATAGAAACACTTTTTGAAGCATAGTGTGTATGGATAGAATCCAATACACATTGTAAATGATATATCTATGTTTTTGACAATAAATCCCAAAATAAGTTTCGTTAAAAATAAAACTTGAAACCATGAATTAGAATCATCAAAATAAATTTTTAGACAATATGAAACAATAATATATATGGATGAAATCCAACATACATATAAACCATGTAAATTTGTTTTGATTCTATCTATTCATGAAATAATAAATATATTCTTGAAATTCGAAACCGGTTAAACCGAAACCAAAACTTTTGAACTTATGCGTGTATACTTGAGCATATCAAGACTAATCTATCTTACACAAGATATAAACAAAACAAACTGAAGTCTTCTTATCGATCTTCATTTTCAATATGACTCGATCCAAACACGATCCAAAGAGCTTAACTCCTCTTGAGTGCTAGATGCGATCTTGACGCGCGAGCTCCTGAATCAACACGTGTTAGCTCCAAAACTTGACTTTGAATTCTTTGTTGAAGCTAAACACCTACTAAGATCTTAATCAATATCTGAAACTTATTAAACACAAGATCATTAGTAATTTAATTTCATAAGTTAGTCGTCATTAAAATTAAGGTGAAGAGCCTTTGGGCTAACAGCTCCATCTCGCGATGAGCTCCTTTCCAAGCTTATTCCTGAAACTCTACCTTGAACTTAGTTTCCTTCTTCAGCTGCTCAGCATGTATAATCCTCCACAGTTCTCTCCTTCCAGAATTACCTGTCTCCTTGGCCAACTATGACGACACCTTGTTGCACTTGGATCTGGCATCCTTCTTCGTCGAGCACCTCTGTGACCCCTATGGATATTATTAAATTGTACCGTGTCTCCAAGATATACCGAACCGCCTCTAGAGCATGCACCGTCCCATCTCTGATGTAACATTATTGTTCTAGTGCTGATGACCTCGCAAGCCGAGCCATCCACCATCTTGACAGTTTCTTCCTCCTTCGCAACCGAGGAGTTAAACATCTCTTTATAGGAACAAGCATTAACCGTACTACCAGAATCAAATATCCAGCCTTTACTTTGAAAAGTATTGTCTTCAATGTAGGAAGTCATTTATATTTCGGTATCAACACCGCTCATTGCTACGGCTGCCTCCATACCTTGCCCCTTCTTCTTCAATAACTCTTGCCGATACTTGTAGTCATTCTTCCAATAACTTTCATGTGACAAAAGTGACACATCTTCGACGAGCCCGGACTTTTCTTTCCTTCTCTTCTTCCTTTTCTTCTCGTGACCATTAAACCCGATCCTTCCTACTCAACTTGATTTGGTCTTTTTCTGGTCTCATTAGATAAGAGAGTTGATGTGACCTCCTTCAAGATGAGAGTTTCCTTACCATAGAGCATGGTGGTGACGATCTGATTGTATGACTGTGGAAGCGAACTGAGAAGTATCAACATCTTGTCCTCCTTATCGATCTTGACATCAACAGTTAGAAGCTCGCTGATGATCTTGTTGAAGAAGTATAGATGCTCCAATACCATTGTTCCTTCCGTCATGCGCAGTCCATATAGTTATTTCTTGAGATACAGCTTATTGGAGAGGCTCTTTGTTATATACTAATCTTGATCACAAACCCGTAGCCGTTTTTTCATCCATCACGTTGTATATAATCTCGTCTGTGAGACATAGATAGATCGTGCTTGCCGCTTTCAGATCCATCTACTCTCAATCCTCATCTGATGTACCAGTAGATTTTGCTGACTTTCCTCGCAAGGTCTCGTGAAGACACTGCTGTTTCAGTAATTCCTTAACCCTCATTTGCCATTGAACTTCTCGACCTCGAATCTTACGGTAGGACTTTCTATCTTCAACATGTCGTTTTTTGCCAACCTTTAGCTCTAATACAAATTATTATTACAATTGGCTCTCTGATACCAATTGTTGTGCGCAGCGGAGACTTTGGCAATTGACAATACTTGCAAAAAAAATTATTGTAGAGATAACTAGCAACACTAAGACAAAAGAGTAAAAATAATAAGACGAGGATTTAATATGGTTCAGCCCAAATTAAGCCTAAGTCCCCGAGGAGAGAACTTGAGAGAGTTTTATTAATAAACTTGGTACAACAAAGATCTAACTTTTCCCTTGATTTCCATAAGAGTATTCGTCTTCCCCTTGAATCCCACAAGATTATAAAAGTATACCTTCTCTCTATGCACTATCACATTCCCCCTCTCTTTTTTTTAGTTTCCTCTAATCTCCTTCATTCGAGATACAATACACTAGGTTATAATATATATTTATAGAGTTTTACAATCCAGACTCTATTTTAACTCTAAGATGATCTTGGCCATCAGATGATTGAAGAATCTTAATCAATTCTATTAGGAGTTGTCTCCTTGATCTAAAAAATTCTAGATCCTTTAAACTTTAAAAATAATATTCATTGAATAGAATTTGAATCTTATTCGAACTCTACTAGAAAAGGAAACTCATACGCGCCTGAAAAGAAAACTGCTCACGCTTCAGAAATGTCTTGATTAGTCGACTTTTCAGGCAAACTAGTCGACTAATCCCTTCATTTAGTAGACTTATAAAACCTATAAGTCAGCTCTTGTGTAATAATTTCTTTTTGTATTCTGTCTAGTCGATTATATAGTCGACTAGTCTGAGCATTAGTCGACTATACTGTCGACTAATCTGCTCCACCTTAATTTGCTTTTTCTGTTTCAAGCATCATATTCTCCAATTCGATTGGATCTTCTTGGACTATCATCTCCTCTTGAAAGCTAGCCAAAATCCTAATAAGCAGCACTACAACAGAAATAGGCTTTCACGTCCCCAATTTCATGTCAGTTTGACTCACAACCAACGTGCATAAAAAGCAGTGAAGATTTTGAAATTTAATGAAAAATATACAATTTTGTCTTTGCATCTTTTATGGCAGCTATTAAAATAACCGCTTTAATATATTACTTTTACGATGTTTCTTTGAAGAACCATCGTAAAAGCTCAAAAGGCGATGTAATTTTTGAAATTTATTAAAAATAATGATCTTTCCCTTCGATTTTTTATGGCGGTTATGAAATAACCGCTGTAAAAAGTAACCTTTTACGTTAGTTCTAAAAAGAACCACCGTGAAAACATTTTGTAAATTAAAAAGAAAGCAATTTTGATCAACAACGTCAGTGATCCGCAACTCAATACAGTTGGACTTTTTTTGTTCTGCTTTCAAATCATCTCTCTCTTTCTCTCCCCTCACCCCATCTCTCTCTCCCCCTCTCCCCTCGTTCTTCGATCCGAAAGAACAATCTTCAATCAAGGCGAGTTCATCAAGGTGACTGCAAGGTCGATTGCTTCTCCAAACTTCTCCTCGCTCTGGGATCTGCAAGAGAGATTTCTCAAAGAAATTTTTGGTCTGGGGGCTCCCTGCCCCTCCAACCCCCATGGAAACCTGACCGCGCACACTGATCCGCGTAATGACTCAGTGCAGGGTGACAAAACGTCAAGGCAAAAATGTGGTTGAGTTAAAAAAATGCCATCTTTGAGATCGTCTCCCCACAGTTCGATCTCTCTCTCTCCTCTCGTTCATCAAGGCGATCTCTCTCCCCTTGTTCATCAAGACGAGTTCAATCTTTGATCTTCAATCTTCGATCTGAAAGATGCAGTTCGATCTTCGATCAAAGCGAGTTCATCTCTCTCTCCCCTTGTTCATCAAAGTGAGTTCATAAATTGTTTGATGAATTTAAATTTTGGGACTGATTATGATATTTTGTTGGAAGAAGAAATGTATGATTTTGAATTTTGGGGATGATTAAAATATCTGCTTAATTTGATTTAGATCTATCTGCAACTAGGAATCGCCAAGTGGGATGGAAGAGGATAACGAGGAGATCACGAGAAGGATGAGGGGATTGCCAACGGGAATGGACGAGGAGGACAAAGAGGGGATCACACTAAAATTATTTTTAAAAAAAATTGAGGCATTTTCACGATGATTTTTAACCCATGTTGTTACCTCACAGCTTACAACATTGCCCAGATAAACAAACAGTTTTTGACCTGCCGTCATTGTTGTTTAACAATGATTTTAAACCACCGTGAAAACTCATGTTTTTTGTAGTGGAGGTCATTTGGCATCACCATAATCCTCCAAGAGTTGAGGAAATGCCTAGAAGAAATGTAAAAGGATGATAAATAGTTGTAGGGAAATGCATTGAACTCTGAGGCATAACATTAAGTCGACAAGCCTCTTCTATCAACACTTTTGTTTTGCTAGTTAAAACAAACAACAAAACTATACACACACACACACACACACACTTGTGTCATTCCGGAAGGATTCGAGATCAAATTCTTTCCACTCAAATACAACCCTACAACATCTGAATACAAGATCCACCCTATTGAAGTTGATCTACATTATTTCAAGTAACTAAAACAAAAAATCATGTATTTTGAATATTTTTTACCCAGTCATCAAATAGGCGCAAAATGGACAGCCGAAAATAGCATATTGCTAAGACCTACATCTTTAGACATAAAAATTCTTGATCCGACCATTTCATCATTATCTAAACATTAAAACCCCTCACATACCAATTTCTGTCAGATTTCAAATATTTTACATCGTTAAACTAACCAACTCACTATTTCAGCTGTCTATTTTGCTCCTACTTAATGCACGGGCAAAACATACTTAAAACACTTGATTTTTGTTTATAACTACTTTAAATAATGTAGATCAATTACAACAAAGTGGATCTTATATTTGGATGTCGTAGGTGTGTATTTAAGTGGGAAAGATTTGAATCTGGATCCTTCCAGAAGGATCCTAGTCTATATATATATATATATATATATATATATATATATATATATATATATATATATATATATATATATATATATATATAGAAAAATGTATATATATATATATATATATATATATATATATATATATATATATATATAGAAAAATGTATATCAGCCTGCGGGCTGAGAGTACTCTCTCAGCCTGCGGTGACGTGGCTCAATTTGTCACTTCACTGACTTGCGGCACGCTTTTAGAAAGAAGTTAAATTACCAAATACCCCTTATGAAAAGCAACTCTTTCGGTAACCTTCCTTATTGTTTATTATTATTTTTCCCCCTTTTTTTTGCCGCTCTTTATAGGTTTAGGTTATTCTATATAAATTACTTTTCTCCCTATTTCCTTACCTCTTTTTGAAAGATCTAGTTTCTCCTTTTCAGCCTGCGTTAAACTTTTTCCTGAAAATATAAAATCTTTTCAGATCAATTTTTTTCTCCAAAATATTTAATGTCGACGTCTGAGCAGTCTACTGGCGATCTAAATATGGAAGATATTGCATCTGCTTCTACTTTCTCTCAGAATATTGAAAATCTTGAAGGGTTGACATCTTTGCATGCCGATCAACAGGTTTTAATTGTTTCATTTTTTTTAAAAACAATTTCTTAAATATTGAATTATTCTCTTTAGTCTATGAGGTACTGCGACCTATAACAAATGATTTAAAGTTTCAGAAATGCGACCATTTTAATATTCGATCGCAATCTTATTTGAAAATAATCTCCGGCTGTGAAATCTTTTTTTTTGGGTATGTGTCTTAGGTCGCAGTCTTTTGCAAGGAGTAATATAGATTTCTTCACATACAGGTAACTGCGACTTAAGTCGCAGTCTTTGGTAAGGAGTAATATAGATTTCTTCACATACGGATAACTGCGACTTAAGTCGCAGTCTTTAGTAAGGAGTAATATAGATTTCATGTCATATGTGAAATCTTATTTTATTTACTGCGACTTAGGTCGCAGTCTTTAGTAAGAAGTAATATAGATTTCTTCTCATACGGATAACTGTGACCTTGGTCGCAGTATTTGATAAGAAGTAATATAGTTTTCATCTCTTATGCGACCTTGGTCGCATTTATATAACTTATATTTTATATTACTGTGATATCTAAAAAATATTTATATTCATTAATTTGTGTAATTGTTTTTTGTAGGATATGAATGCACATGGAGAAATGTCTGGAAGCTCAGATAAGTTTATAGGGAAACAGTTCCTGTCGGATATGGAAGCATACATTTTCTACAATTGTTTTGCAAGGAATAGAGGTTTTAGCGTGAGAAGAAAAGGTACAGATAAGTCACGGAAGCCTCCTTATGAGATTATTTGCAGAAAATTTTGCTGCAACAAGGAAGGTCTGAAGAAGTTGTGTGACAAAAGACAAGAAGAGCTTACAGTGCATCGTCGAGTTAACACTAGAGTAGCTTGTCCTGCTGAGATGCATATCCGTCTTCGTTTTTTTTGGACAAAAGACATTGGGTTATCACAAAATTTGTTGATACTCATTCACATGAATTGTCAAGCCCGGATAAGGTACATCACCATTACTCTCACCAGAATCATCGTTCAAAAATTAGCAGAAGCATTATGAGCAATCTGGTTGATGTTGGAATGCGGCCTTCAAATATTTCCCGCGTTGTGAATGCAATGAGCCAGGGAGAAGGCTGTGAAGAAGTGAGCCCTCAACAAGTTATTGATTTCACTCGTCAACATAGAAATAACTGCGGCCATGAGTTTATTGCTATTATCAAATATTTTCAAGAGAAAGCCGAGACCGATCCAGAATTCTTCTTTTCAAGTGAAGTCGATAACGCGGGCACACTTAGAAGCATTTTTTGGGCTGATGGAGAGCTATTTCCTCGTATCTGAGGTTCTGTGATGTGATCGTTTTTGACACAACATACAGGACTAATCACTTGAGCTTGCCATTTGCTCCATTCACTGGAGTAAATCATCACCGACAGTCAATTTTGTTCGGCTGTGCATTGCTTGCTGATGAGCAGAGGGATACTTTTGTTTGGTTATTCCAAAAATGGTTCAAGTGCATGCATGGAGTTGAACCGAAGCTGATTATTACTGATCAGGATGCGCAGATTGGTGACGCCATCAAGATTGTTTTCCCAACTTCTCGGCACCGTTACTGTTTCTGGCATGTGCGGAAACATATTGCCGAGCAACAAATCCCAATGTCAAACAAGTATGGAGAAGATATGGTCTCCGATTTTCATGTTTGGTACACCTCCCGCGATATAAGCACTTGTGAGGAACAATGGCGTCTGATGAATGAAAATATCAGTTAGAAGAAGAAGATGACAGTTGGTTGATGAAGATGTACAGGCTCCGTGGACATTGGGTTAATGCATATCTCAAGGATGTTTTCTGTGCTGGAATGACAACCAGTCAGAGGTCCGAGAGTATTAATTCCTTCTTTGATGGTTTTGTTAACTCAAACACTAAACTAGTGGAATTTGTTCACCAATATGATAAAGCTGTTGCTTCCCGTCGTACATCTGAATCTCTTCAAGATTTTAGGGTTTGAACTCTGTGCCCAATTGTACATCCAATCCATATGAGATACAGGTTTCGAAGTTGTATACACCGAAGATTTTTCAGTTGTTCCAAAAGGAATGGGCAGTTGTAATGACACTATTTTCAGAAGAGGTGGAACACGACAAACCTGAATCAACATATTTGGTTGGTAATTTTTCAGAATCAAAAGACGGCTGGGAAAAGGTCAGTTATGATAAGCGTGAGGAACTTCATGTTTCTTGTAGTTGCTCGTTATTTGAAACAGAGGGTATCCTATGTAGACATATTCTGTGTATTTTGTGGCGCAATCACGTTACACATATACCAGAATCATATATACTTCAGAGATGGAGGTTGGATGCTCGTTACAAAAACGTTGCAATTGAAAATGGCATCAGGCCTTTTCCCAGTCAAGGTACTCCACGGACGGCTAGATTGTGGACAATTCGTTCAAAATTTAATGCAATTCTTGACATGGTCGCTGATTCTAATATCCATCTTTCAAAGTTGGAGGTTTTTTTGGAAAGTTTTGCCCAAGAAACCACTAGAGAATACAGAGCCATGTCAGGAAATGATCATTCATCACAGCCTAAAACTACAGTTGGTTCCAGTGGATCCATTGTCGTATTGCGAGATGGTGAAGAATTGAATATACGTGATCCAATTGGTCCTGTACCAACCAAGGGGAGGCCTAGAGTTGCATCCAGGCTTAAGTCTAGTTTTGAAGATTCTATATATCAAAAGAAAGTTAAGCATCGAAGATGTGGTAACTGCCAAGAGCTGGGCCATTACAGGACTGGTTGTCCGTTACTGGTATTACATTAAACCAGCTAATCATTTTTTATAATGATATATCTTTAAAATTCTTACTATTTCCTTTTTAATGGCAGAAGAAGTAGGTTTGGGTTGCCTCCATCTTGAAGGAACAAAGACTTCAATTTTTTCATGAAGTGCGACCAGGGTCGCACATTGTAGAGAGATTCATGTCGCAGTCTGCCACTGGCGTGTCATTATAATCAGATTTATTATCATTCTTTGATTTCTACTTTATTATTTTTGTAAGTAGTTGTACTTTAAAGTTTTACTGCTTCAAAATTCTCCTACATTGTTTAATTTTTTTGTATATAATGTAGTCAGAGACTTTGGTCGCAGTGTACATGGTTAATTGCGACCAAGGTCGCAGTGTTGTTATTGATAAATATGGTCAGCAATTGCAATCTAGGGGTCGCAGTACATGGCCTGCGACTTAGGTCGCAGTACAATAGGTATGTGTTTCCTTTATATTAACATGCATAGCGACCAAGGTCGCAGTGTTGTTGTTGATTAAGACTGCCGCCAGCAACTGTGACCAAGGTCGCCGTGTTGTTGTATTATTAAGACTGCGGCCAGCAACTGCGACCAAAGTCGCAACCTTTATTTTAAAATTTTATTCGGGTGAAATAATTTAATTATTAACTGCGACCTTGGTCGCAGTATATTAGTTATGCGCAAACATCAATAAAGACTATTAGTAGAATATTTAAAATGAAGGTTTGTAACAATTGTACAGCATTTCAACCAAGACATAGTAGTTAAAAATTTTTAATTCACACAATTAACCTTAGAAAACAGAGTTATATAAATTTCAAAAAAAACAAAATACAATTTTTAAACTTCTAATCGTCGTCATCACCATCGTAGTCAGATTCGTCATCAAGAGTATGACCGCTTTCGTCTTCCGTATCGCTTTCCGTCCCTTCCACCTCTTCAGCGACAATCTCCTCTTCGCTTTCTTCCTCTTCATGTAAGTATTTTGGTTCATCAATGAACTCCCAGAACGGGTCGTCTGTATCAAGCTCATCCTCTGACCCGTAGCGAGGCATCGCTTCAGAACTATACATCCAATCATCATTAGATAATTGGCTTCTTTCCGGTGAAGACGGTGGAGAAGACATTTTTGAATCTATTTCCGAACAGTGAGAGTAACTAGTTTAAGCAAAAACAATTTAGTATGTTTATAATCCTTTTACTGATGACCCTTTATATATTGTAATCCCGGAATTCCAAAAGGTTTAAGGTCTCAAACCACGTGAATATCTCCCAAATTTATTTTCTAATTTTTTTCAAAAAGTGTATACTTTCTAGGTGACTGTTCAATTATCCAAAACAGTTTAAAAGTTAATACACTCTTACATTAAATTACTGCGTATTTCAAAACAGTACATTATTGCGACCATAGTCGCATTGGGAACTGATAAATGATTAAGTAACTCCGACCATTATCGCTGTCTCGATTAAAGTATCGCCGTATAAGGAAACACTAAAACTCAAACAGGTCATTACTGCGACTTTGATCGCAGTACAATTGTTGAACGCATGTTTGTTTCTAATATCAATACGCAATAGTAAAATCCAAGGTGTAACAAATGTAGATTGAAAATAATCAATGGAACTTATAATAAATAAATGTATAGAAATGTTCATAAATTAAATCAATAAAATAAAATAATTATTTAATGAATTGCAATTGCAATTATTTTTACATTTATAAAATAAAAAATTGTGGTATATCAATAATTGTCAACTGTCAGTCTTGAAATGTCATCCTTCGTATCATTTCTGTTTCTTCATCCCAACTCTTCTCTCTATCTGCAAGTATCATGTATGCAAGCTCACTTCTTAGTCTCTGTACATGAGCATCCGTAACAGTATCAACAGCTGATGGACTACCAGACGCTATGATTTCCATGTACTTGCATACATATACACCGCAATCAACACTGAAAATTCCATAGAGTAATCATTAATTGAAATTAGATTTTTGGTACTAAAAAAAGGTAGAAAATATAAAATGTAAGGAGATGTCAAAAATTTATATACCTGTTTGATTGTTGGGGGCATTTTTCGTATTTTATATTTATTTTTCTCATTAATTTATTGAAATCAATCTCAAAAATCTGTAATAATCTTTCTTTCTGCAATGTCAATAGGAACAAAAATTAGTATTAATCAAATTAAATGCAAGTTTCCAGTAATCGAAATATTAAACTTTAACTCACCATTATTCTTGCATCTTTTGGTAAAGCTTTGATATACTATTTTTTTTGTCAGCTGGAACCAAAGAGTTGTAATAAAACCACTCTTGTGTATCGCAATCAAATACCAGCAAGGTCCAGTGAAATCCGGGATCTTCGGCACTATGTTTGTGATTGATCGGGAAGAACATGTACTGCACATCAGCTGTCCAGTTTTTCAACAGCTGCTGCTTGATGAAATGATTTTCCAGATCTTCACTTTTATTTACAACACCGTGCTGCGGGCAAGAAAAAACAAAATTAAATAAAATACAAAATGAATTTAAAATATAAGAAAAAATTAATTAAAATAAGAAGTCATTAAGTCAAGACAAGAGACTGCGATCAAGGTCGCAGCGTTCTTATTAACACATTTTTATAGTAATTAATATAGCGACCAAGGTCGCAGTGTTGTTATTTGATAAAGACGGCCAGCAACTGCTATTTAGGACGCACTCTTTTCTGTACCAAAATTATATTCGTTGTAATTAATATTTTCATGGACTGCGACCTTAGTCGCAGTACATGAGTTAGTCGCAGTACATTTTATATATAAACTGCGACCTTAGTCGCAGTACTTGAGTTAGTCGCAATACAATTTAATTATAACTTGCGACCTTGATCGCAGGTGCGACCTTAGTCGCAGGTGCGACCTTAGTCGCAGTACATGATTTAGTCGCAGTACCTGAATTAGTCGCAATACATTTTAATTATAAACTGCGACCTTAGTCGCAATACCTGAGTTAGTCGCAATAGTCGCAATACATTTTAATTATAAACTGCGACCTTAGTCGCAGTACATGCCTACACAGAGATAGAGAATATTAGTCTGTTCCACAATTGATATTACATTAAACCGTAAAGGCTAAAGTAGATTTTTACCCAAGCTTCGCTCCGGAAGAATATGCTTTTTAATCCTTCTCCTTTCTCAATATGCTGCATGTAGAAATGAATAATGTTTGCATCTAAGTCTCTACTGAACATCAGGTCCTCAATATCATTCCTTATAATCATGATTCCGTTTTCGGTATCCTGATACGCAGTAGAACTGCAAGATATTCAAAACAAAGTTAGCAATTTAATTGTTCTTATATAAAGGTATAATAGTTTTTTGATATGAATTATAATAAAATTAATTAACTTACTCGGAGAAGGACTTGTCGAAGAATTTTTTTATAAGAGCTTGTTGATGGGGCTGCAGAATTCTGTATGCTCTGGTTTCGGTCAATTCTCTCGATTTTGGCTCAGTAGAGGAAATCTCTTTGTCGCCGAAACCAGCGGCAGAACTCACAGCCGCAGGCTGTGGAAGAGGATGTTCATTTTTTTTCTTCTTCTGTTTTGGATAAACGAAGTCGGAGTCATCGCGATCTCTTTCAGCGCGCTTGCGTTCTTTGACTCCCCTTTCTATTGTTCCTTTAGAGTATTCCAAAACAGCTTCTTTTGAGGATTGCTTCTGAGGCGGAGTATGTTCTTGAATTTCTTCTTCAGAAGCTCTATCTCTTTGGATTTCTTGAATCATTTGAGTTATATTCAGAGAAAAACTTGGCATATCTTCTCCAGGAATATTTAAAATAGATTCAGAACCCATGATTTTATCCTCTTCCAGTTTTTTCTTCTTCTCCTCTTCAGCCTGCTTCTCCATCTGTTCCTTCATTCTTTTGTGCTCCTTTTCCTCTTCACCCTTCCTTCTAATTTCCTCTTCCTCCACTTTCCTCTTTTCTCCCTCTTCTTCTTTAACTCCTCCAACACCTTCCTCCTCTTCTCCTTTTCCTGCTCCTCCTCTTCTATCCTCCTCTTTTCCTTCTCCTTCTTCTCCTTTTCGATGCTCCTCTTCTTCTGATCCTCCTTTCCCTCCTCCTCTGCTCGTCTCTCTTCTCTTCTCATTCTCCTCCTCTTCCCTCTTCCTCCTCTCCTCCCCCTCCTCTTCCCTCCTCCTCTCCTCCTTTTCCTGCTCCTTTTCCCTCCTCTTCTTCTCCTTCTCCTCTTCTTCCCTCATTCTCCTCTCATTCTCTTCCTCTTCCATTCTTCTCTTCTCCTTCTCCTCCACTTCTCTCCTCCTCTCCTCTTTTTCCTTCTCTTCAACCAATCTTCTCCTCTCATGCTCCTCCTCTTCCCTCTTCTTCTCCTTCTCCTCCACTTCTCTCCTCCTTTTCCTTCTCTTCTTCCAATCTTCTCCTCTCATGCTCCTCCTCTTCCCTCTTCTTCTCCTTCTCCTTCTCCGCAGCAGCGGCTGCTCTCAGCAGCTCTTCTTCTTCTTTTCACCTTTAATTTCCTCTGCTGCCTTTTTAGTTTTTTTCTTCTCTCTTTTTTCTCTTTTTTTTTAATTCATCCTTGAGTCTGCTCTAAGTCTCCATTTTTTCAATTTTTCTTTCAAGCTGAGAAACATATTCTCTCAAGTGTGATTTTGAGACCCTCAACTCTTTTATTTCTTCAGCTTGATCATCCCGTGGTGGTGGCAAATAACCTGTAAAAGATGGTTCTTGCTCACTCGTTTCAGCCGCTTCTGGCTCCTTTTCCGCCGGGATGTCAGCTTCATTATATGTATGGCCTTCTCCTTCTCCTTCTCCTTCTTCTTCTTCTTCATCTTCATCTTCATTTTCTTCTTTTCTTCTTCTCCTCCTCTTCCCCTTCAACAGGAAGGCCAACTATTTTTTTCAGCAATAGAGATGTTGGCCATTCGATTCAAAATCTGAAAATAAACAGAAAAAGGTAAGTTAAAAATAAAACAATAAAATAATGATACTGCGACCATGGTCGCAGTTTATTTATGAAGTATTTTTGAAAAGAATGCGACCATGGTCGCAGTATGTTTGTCATGCCCAAATTATCTGCCAAGCCATTCAGCTAAACACTGCGACTATGGTCGCATTCCATGTAAAAGGTATTTTCAGGATAATGTGACCATGGTCGCACATTGTTTGTCAGGCACAAAACGAACTGCGAAAGGTGCAACTCAATGCTGCGACTATGGTCTCATTTTATTTGTACTGAACATAAAAAGAAGTCTAACTTACAATATTGCTGTCAATCTCATTTAGATCAACTTCAAGTAGAGATCTACTAATATTTTGGAGGTCCCATCTTAAAACGCGTGGGGTTATGTCCTCCAAACCAGACCTCGGCGCAAAAATAGGAGCCCTCTCACATAGCCAATACTGCAAAAAAGGAAAATTAAATTAGTTTATAAGATATTCACAATTTTTTTGGGTAAATTTCATACAATATTGGCCAAATGTGAGATTTGTACTTACAATTATTTGCACGGAGCATCCTTGCAGCTCGTACGTGGTTTGCCTGAAGATGTCCATGACTCAATCAAGAATTGCCAAACAGTTTTTGCCCAGCATATTGTCCTCATCAGCTGCATATTGGCAATCTGTTCCACAATATACCACGGCACCGTGCATTTACTGTCAGAGAAGAAAGAGTAGCCGACATGTATAGGATGATTAATGTGGTAAAGTCTTGAACTGCAAGTCTGTGCATGTCTCTTATAATTTCATTTAAAGTCATTTGCTGCTCAAGCTGTTCATCCTTTGTCACATCTACTTCACTCCTCCTCCTCTTCTGACAAGAAGATCATCCAAAGCATCTTCAATGGATACTTTAGTGATCTTCTTTATATTGGGGAAATAATGTTTTATCACCCCTCTATCTTTCATCGTACATATTTTATTCATCACAAAATCTGCCCCAATGATAGGTAGACCAAATGTGAGGGCAACATCCTCCACTGTTAACTCAATCTGTTTGCCCCCAATTCTAAAGGTCCTTGTATCCCTATTATACTGGTCTAAAATACGCAGTACAGCAACGTTTGATTTTAGACCCTTTTCAGCTCCAAATTCTTCATTGTAGAACGCCATGAAGATTGGGCCAAATGGGGTATTGTTCATCACCTCTACGAAATCTGCCTGAATGTACTTTTTAAATTTCTTCATGAACTCGCACATAGGTTTCAGGCTTGATCTCAGAGGACGAACCTTTATCTGTTGTTTACCTACATAGTAAGAAAAATTAAACAGTTCAGACCAATGATCATTTAAAAATTATAAGGGGGTAAAAGGCATATTTGTTTTTAATAAACTGCGACTTCGGTCGCAGTCATACAATGCCGACACAAACAACTTGCACCCGGACGACACTGCGACCAGTGTCGCATAAGACTACAGTGCAATCATACACTTCGACCAATGTTTTTAAAAAGCATATTTTTTTTATAAACTGCGACCACGGTCGCAGTCATACATTGCAAACATAAACTTGGACCAGGGACAACACTGCGACCAAGGTCGCATAAGACCAATCAGAAACAACTCTGACTAGGGTCGACACTGCGACCAAGGTCGCAAAAGACTACTGTGCAATCAAAAACAGCTGCGACCACAAGACCGCACTGCGACCAAGGTCGCATAAGACTACAGTGCAATAAAGAAAAACTGCTACCCGGGTCGACACTGCGACCAAGGTCGCATAAGACTACAGTGCAATAAGAAACAACTGCGACCCGGATCGACACTGCGACCAAGGTCGCATAAGACTACAGTGCAATCAAAAACAACTGTGACACTAGTATGATAAAACAATGACGTTAAATACACTGCGACCTTGGTCGCAAGAGACGACAACTCATATTTAAACAATTGCGACCCCATGTCGTCAGTGTGTAAGAAAAAAAAAAGTAAGTTTCATATACTGCGACCAACGTCGCATTCGGCTACAAGGAAAGGTCCAAAAAAAAAAATTCAAAGTCGCACAAATCTGAAACTATAATTTTATCAACTGCGACCGAGGTCGCATGCAGTGTATACACATCACTTTTTCGAAAATACTGCGACATAGTAAAAAAAATAGAAGGAAATAAAAAAAATTTTGAAAAAAAATAGGACCTTTATCGTCGTGTTACAAAATTTATAAATTTAAAAATTTATTCGTCATCTAAAGTTTCAAAATCTCTTTCTTAATTGCGACCATGGTTCAAGATTTTAAAAAAAAAAATTGCGACCTGAAAATAAATCTGGAAAAATTTTAAAACTATTAAAATACACAAACGCTAAAATTTTTGAAAATATCATTTTTTGTAGTACCTTTTTCGACGGATGATTTCTTCGGCGCCATCAGTTGCAAAAATTTTTTTAAAAAATGAATCAAATTGTGAAAGAAAATAACTAATTGGATCTGAATCGCCGGTTGAAATTTTAGAGCTGTTAATTTTTTTGAAAACCAACTTTTTTACATAAGGTAGAAAGTTGTGAGGGAGGGTATTTTCGGAAAATACAAAGTTGACGTGACTGACAGTAAATTAGGCGGGATTTTTCAGGATTTTGTCCGCCAAAATTTATTAGAGATATGGGGCGGTGATGTTGCCACGTCCGGCCGGCTGAGAGAACTCTCTCAGCCTGCCAGCTGAGGTACAGTAACCCCATATATATATATATATATATATATATATATATATATATATATATATATATATATATATATATATATATATATATATATATGGGGTTACTGTACCTCAGCCGCCAGCTGAGAGAGTTTCTCAGCCGACATGACGTGGCTTCATATTAGCCGCAGAGAAGTCAAAAATTTTAGGCGGTAAAAGGAGACCATCAATCACTTTCGTTACCTAATAACTGAAATACCCTCAGTTTTACTTTTAACCTGCTACAAACTGTTCCTCCACTAAAAAAATTACAGATCGAAAATTTTTGAGCTTTTTCAAACAAAAAAAATTACAGATCTTGGTAACTTAATTTTAGAAAAATAATTATTTTAAAAGAATGCAACCCTTAGTCATAGTATTTTATTTATTAAGTAATCTAAATAGGATACTGCGATCATGGTCGCAGCATCTTATGTAACAGCAGTCTGCGACCTTGGTCATAGTATTTTTTTATTAAGTAATCTAAATAGGATACTGCGATCATGGTCGCAGTCTTATGTAACAGTAAGTCGCAGTCTATGTAACAGCAGTCTGCAACCTTGGTCATAGTATTTTTTATTAAGTAATCTAAATAGGATACTGCGACCATGGTCGCAGTCTTTTATAACAGCAGTCTACGACCTTGGTCATAATATTTTTTTTATTAAGTAATCTAAATAGGATACTGCGACCATGGTCGCATTCTTATGAAACAAGAGTCTTATATAATAAGAGTCGCAGTCAATGGCAGAAGTGACAATAATCTCGTAAGTTAATTAATTAAGATGATTAGAAGATTGTGACTTCGATCGCACTCTTATGTAACAGCAGTCTCTTTGAGAATATTTTGTTTGATAACAATGCGACCTTGGTTATAGTATTTTTTATTAAGTAATCTAAATAGGATACTGCGACCATGATCGCATTCTTCTGAAACAAGAGACATAGTCAATTGAAGCAGTGAAAATTGTCTCGAAAGTTAAGTAATTAAGATGATTAGAAGACTGCGACATTGGTCGCAGTCTTATATAATAGCAGTCTTTTTGAACTTAGGTCGCAGTCTTTTATTAATAAATTTTAATTGCACTGCGACTTTGGTCGATGTCTTGTAAAACAAATCGTTTGAAGATGAAATATCATACTGCGACTATGATCACAAAATTTAATTTTATCTGACAATTTATTATTATGATAAAATAAAAATCTTCTACATTTAAGAAATTGCAGGGAGAAATTGATAAAATAAAAACCTCTTGATCAGCATGCAAAGATCTCAACCCTTCAATACTTTCAATATTCGAGAGAGAAAGTTGAACTAGATGATATATGGTCCATATTTAGATCGGGAGATAGAGATCGCTTACGACTGCGACCAGAATTGGCAGGGGAAGTGGACTGCTCCGACGTCGACATTAAATAAAAAGGAGAAAAACCTGATCCGAAAATCGCTATTTTCAGAAATAACTTTATGGAAGGAAAATGAAACCCTAAATCTGACAAAAAGCGGTAAAAGAAATAGGGGAAAATAATAATAAACAATTACGGGACAAGTACCTTTTACCGAGGGGCATTTAGTAATTTAACTTATTCCAATAAGCGGGCCGCAACTTAGTGGTGTGACTAATATTGTGCCACATCACCGCAGGCTGAGAGAGACTCTCAGCCGGCGACTGATATACATTTTTTATATATATATATATATATATATATATATATATATATATATATATATATATATATATATTATATATATATATATATATATATATATATAGAGAGAGAGAGAGAGAGAGAGATAGACTTTTGTAGTTCCGGAGGATTCGAGCCCAAATCCTTCTCACTTAACTACCAACATCCGACATTCAAATACAAAATTCACTTTGTTGAAGTTGATCTATATTATTTAAAATAACTAAAAATTAAAAATCAAGTATTTTGAATACTTTTTGCTCATCCATCAAGCGGCGCAAAATGGACGGCCGAAAGTAGGGAGTTTGTTAGATCTATGTTTTTCGATATACAAATTCTTGATCCGGCTATTTGATCGTGATTTAAACATTTAAAAATCTCTACAAACTAATTTTTGTAGGTTTCAAATGTTCTACACCGTTAAACTAGCCAACTCACTATTTAGGCCATCCATACACACACACATATAGAGAGAGAAGATAGACTTGTGTAGTTCCGAAAGAATTCGAACCTGAATCCTTCTCGCTCAAATACAAACATACATCATCTGAATACAAGATCCATTCTGTTAAAGTTGATCTATATTATTTCAAGTATCTATAAAGTAAAAATCAAGTATTTTATAAATGGTTTTTGCCCATGCATCAAATAAGGGATAAATAAATGACCTAAATAGTGAGCTACTTAATTCCCAGTATAGAACATTTAAAACCTAACAAATTTTGGTTTGTACGAGTTTTTAAATTGTCCAGAATTTGAATGTCTAAAGACATCGATCTAGCCAACTCACTACTTTCGGCCGTCCATTTTGGGTCGCTTGATAGATGGGCAAAATATATTCAAACCACTTGATTTTTTATTTTTAGTTACTTTAAATAATATAAATCAACTTCATCAGATTGAATCTTGTATTTAAATGTCAGATGTTGGAATTTGAGTAAGAGAGATTCAGACTCGAATCCTCACGAAACTCTCTCTCTCTCTCTCTCTCTTATATATATATATATATATATATATATATATTATATATATATATAATTATATATATATATATATATATATATATATATATATATATATATATATAGAAAAATGTATATCAGCCGACGGCTGAGAGACTCTCTCAGCCTGCGGTGACGTGGCTCAATATTTGTCACCGCACTAACTTGCGGCCGCTTATAGGAAAAAGTTAAATTACTAAATACCCCTTATGAAAAGCTACTCTTTCGGTAACTTCCGTTATTGTTTATTATTATTTCCCCACAAGGCAATTTTTTGACCGCTCGTTGTCAGATTTAGTTATTGTTTATTATTATTTTTCCCCCTTTCTTTTGTCGCTCTTTATAGGATTTAGGTTATTATTTATTATTGTTTTTCCCCCTATTTCTTTACTCTCTTTGTCAGATTTAGGTTCTCCTTTTCAGCCTGCGATAAACTTTTTTCTGAAAATATCGTTTTTTTCAAAGCAATTTTTTATCCTTTTTATTTAATGTCGACGACTGAGCAGTCTACTTCCCCTGCCAATTCTGGTCGCAGTCATAAGCGATCTCTATCTGGCGATCTAAATATGGAGGATATATCATCTGGTTCAATTTTCTCTCAGAATATTAAAATATTGAAGGGTTGACATCTTGCATGCCGATCAACAGGTTTTAATTGTGTCAATTTTTTCCCGCAATTTCTTAAATATAGAATTTTTCTCTTTAGTCTATATGGTACTGCGACTATAATCACTTGTTCTAAAGTTTCAGAAATGCGACCACGGTCGCAATATTATTTGAAAATAATCTCCGGCTGTGAAATTTTATTTGTGACTGCGACCTAAGTCGCATTCCTTGTTGTTATAATTCGTAAGCGATTTCTATGGGATTTATATCCATTTGATATATTCATTAGATTGTTGCAGAGTTATGATTCAGTTTTTCAAATATTCTTCTTATACGGAAAATGCGACTACATCGCAGTCTTTTAGTAAGAAGTTATATAGATTTCATTCCTCTGTGACCTTGATCGCAGTTTTTAGAAATTAAAGTTCAGAATTGTGATATTTAAAAATTTTATATCTATGTAGTTGTCAATTTGTTTTTGTAGAACCTGAATGCACATGGAGAAATAATCACTTGTTCGAACTATAATTTGTTTTACAAAATAGAATAATCACTTGTTTTAATCTTTTTAGAACAGCGACCACGGTCGCAATTTGATTTGTGACTGGGACCCAAGTCACATTCTTTGTTGTCATAATTCTTATACGTTTCTATGTGAATTATATCATTTTTATATATTCATTAGATTGTTGCACAGTTATTATTCTGTTTTTTTAAAAAATATGCTCATACGGATAACTGCGACTACGGTCGTAGTCTTTTAGTAAGAAGTAATATAGATTTCATCACATCTGCGACCTTGGTCGCAGTTTAAAAATTATATTTCAGACGTGTGATATCTAAAAAATATTTATATTTATGTAGTTCGTCTAATTGTCTTTGTAGGATATGAATGCACATGGAGAAATGTCTGGAAGCTCAAATAATTTTTTAGGGAAACAGTTTCTCACGGATGTGGAAGCATACAATTTCTACAATTCTTATGCATGGAACAGAGATTTTGGTGTGAGAAGAAAAGGAATAGATAAGTCACGGAAGCCTCCTCATGAAGTTATTTGCAGAAATTTTGCTGCAATAAGGAAGGTGTGAAGAAGTTATGTGACAAAAGACAAGAGGGGCTTACAGTGCATCGTCGAATTGACACTAGAGTAGCGTGTCCTGCTGAGATGCATGTTCGTCTTCGTTTTTTTTTTTGACAGAAGATATTGGGTTGTCACAAAATTTGTTGATTCTCATTCACATGAATTGCCAAGCCCGGATAAGGTACATCACCATTACTCTCACCAGACTCATCGTTCGAAGATTAGCAGAAGCATTATGAGCAATCTGGTTGATGTGGAATGCGCCCTTCAAATATTTCCCGTGTTGTAAATGCAATGAGCCAGAGAGAAGGTTGTGAAGAAGTGAGTCCGCAACAAGTTATTGATTTTACTCGTCAACGTAGAAATAACATTGGCCATGAGTTTATTGCTATCATCAAGTATTTCCAAAAGAAAGCCGAGACCGATCCAGAATTTTTCTTTGCAAGTGAAGTCGATAACGCGGGCACACTTAGAAGCATTTTTTGGGCTGATAGAAGAGCTATTTCCCGTATTTGAGGTTCTGTGATGTGATATTTTGACACAACATACAGACTAATCACTTGAACTTGCCATTTACTCCATTCACTAGAGTAAATCATCATAGGCAGTCAATTTGTTCGGCTGTGCATTGCTTGCTGATGAGCAGAGGGATACGTTTGTGTGGCTATTCTAAAAATGGCTCAAGTGCATGTATGGAGTTGCACCGAAGTTGATTATTACTGATCAGGATGCCCAGATTGGTGATGCAATCAAGATTGTTTTCCAACTACTCGGCACCGGTTCTGTTTCTGGCATGTATGAAACATATTGCAGAGCAAAAAATACCGATGACAAACAAGTATGGAGAAGATATGGTCTCTGATTTCAATGATTGGTACACCTCCCGTGATATAAGCACATATGAGGAGCGATGGCGTCTGATGAATGAAAAATATCATTTAGAAAAAGAAGAAGACAGTTGGTTGTGAAGATGCACAGACTGCGCGGACATTGGGTTAATGCATATCTCAAGGATGTTTTCTGTGCTGGAATGATAACCAGCCAGAGGTCCGAGAGTATTAATTCCTTCTTTGATGGTTTTGTTAATGCAAACACAAAACTAGTGGAATTTGTTCACGAATATGATAAAGTTGTTGCTGCCCGTCGTACTTCTGGAACTCAACAAGATTTTCGGGGTTTGAATTCTGTGCCCAACTGTACATCGAATCCATATGAGATACAGATTTCGAAATTGTATACACCAAAGATTTTTCAGTTGTTCCAAAAGGAATGGGTAGTTGTAACGACACTGTTTTCAGAAGAGTTGGAACATGACGAACCTGGATCAAAATATTTGGTTGGTGATTTTCATAATCAAAAGACAGCTGGGAAAGGTCAGTTATGAGAAGCGTGAGGAACTTCATGTTTCTTGTAGTTGCTCGTTATTTGAAACAGAGGGTATCCTATGTAGACATATTCTGTGTGTTTTGTGGCGCAATCACGTTACACATATACCGGAATCATATATACTTCAGAGATGGAGGTTGGATGCTCGTTACAAAAATGTTACAATTGAAAATGGCATCAGGCCTTTTCCCAGTCAAGGCACTCCACGGACGGCTAGATTGTGGACAATTCATTCAAAATTTAATGCAATTCTTGAGATGGTCGCCGATTCTGATATCCATCTTTCAAAGTTGGACGCAGTTTTGGAAAGATTTGCCGAAGAAACCACTAGTGAATCAGAGCCATGTCAGGAAATTATCAGTCATCACAGCCTAAAACTACAGTTGGTTCCTGTGGATCCGTCGTCGTTCTGCGAGATGGTGAAGAATTGAATATACGTGATCTAATTGGTCCTGTACCAACCAAGGGGAGGCCTAGAGCTGCATCCAGGCTCAAGTCTGGTTTTGAAGATTCTATATCAGAAGGAAGTTAAGCATCGAAGATGTGGTAACTGTCAAGAGCTGGGCCATTACAGGACTGGTTGTCCGTTACTGGTATTACATTAAACCTATTATACAATTTTTTCTAATGATTTATATTTAAAATTCTTACTATTCCTTTTTTTAATGGCAGAAAAAGTAGGTTTGGGTTGCGTCCATCTAGAAGGAATAAAGTCTTCATTTTTTTCATTAACTGCGACCAGTGTCGCACAGTGCAGAGAGATTCATGACGCATGCTGCCACTGGCGTGTCATTATAATCAGATTTTATTCTCATTTTTTATTTCTACTGTACTATTTTTGTAATTAGATGTACTTTAAAGTTTTACTGTTACAAACTTGTCCTATGTAGTTTAATTTTTATTTACTTTAACGTAGACAGCGACCGTGGTCGCAGTGTACGTGGATAATTGCGACCGTGGTCGCAGTGTTTTCTATATCGGGGAAATTGATTTGTTGCTTTTAAAATTGCCCCGTCTCTTGGTATATTATTATAACATCTGAATATAGTTGAAGATTCTGCGCACTATTATAATTTCAACAATTTTGCGCTATGTTCTTTTTTAATTCCACTCAACGTAAAGTAACACTGCGACCATGGTCGCATCGATATTTATACATTTGAATATTGATTTTCTCCTTATATACAACAGCTCCATCACTGCGACCCGAGTCGCCGTTGCCTGACGGTATTTTTTACTGTTTTCGGCAACAGTCGCAGCGTTCCCTTTATCTTTTAATTGTAACTACCATTTTGACATTTTCGCCCTATGTTTTGCTTTAGTCCACTGAACATAAATTAAAACTGCGACCTTGATCGCAGTGTCGACCTTTTTGCTCATTTGAACGTATTGTCTGGATGTGTACACCAGTTTCATGACTGCGACCAGAGTCGAAGTTGGTGAAATAATATTTGTGACAAATGTACAGCACTTCAACCAAGACTAAGTAGTAAATACTATAATTCACACAATTAACGTTAGAAAACAGGGTTATATATTCATAAAAAAACAAAATACAAATTTTAAATTTCTAATCTACTCCTTCTCGTCATCAGTATCATAATCAGATTCGTCCTCAAGATTATGACCGTGTTCGTCTTCCGTATCGCTTTCCGTCTCTTCCACCTCTTTACCAACAATCTCCTCTTCGCTTTCTTCATCTTCATGTATGTATTTTGGTTCATCAATGAACTCCCAAAACGGGTCGTCTGTATCAAGCTCATCCTCTGACCCGTAGCGAGGCATCGCTTCAGAACTATACATTCAATTATCATTAGATGATTGGCTTCTTTCCGGTGAAGACGGTGGAGAAGACATTTTTTAAATCTGATTCCGAATATTGAAAGTAACGAGTTTGAGCAAAACCTATTTAGTATGTTTATAATCCCGTCCTGATGACCCTTTATATATTTTTATCCCGGAATTCCAAAAGGTTTAAGCTCTCAAACCACGTGAACATGTCCCAAATTTATTTTCTACCTTTTCCCAAAAATTGTATACTTCCTAGGTGACTGTTCAGTTATCCAAAACAGTTTAAAAGTTAATACAGTCTTACATTAAATTACTTTGTACTATAAAACAGGTCATTAATACGACCACAGTCGCATTGAGAACTGATAAATGATTAAGTAACTGGGACCATGATCCCTGTCTCGATTACAGTATCTCAATATAAGGAAACGCTATAACTAAAACAGGTCATTAATGCGACTTTGGTCACAATACAACTGCTGAACGCATGTTTGTTTCTAATATCAGTACGAATTAGTAAAATGCACGGTGTAACAGATGTAGATTGGAAATAATCAATGGAATTTATAATAAATAAATGTATAAAAATGTTTATAAATTAAATCAATAAAACAAAAAATGGCTCAATGAATTGCAATTATTTTACATTTATAAATAAAAAATTGTGGTATATCAATAAATTGTCAACTGTCAGTCTTCAAATACCATCATTCTTATCATTTCTGTTTCTTCATCCCAACTCTTCTCTCTATCTGCAAGTATCATGTATGCAAGCTCACTTCTTAGTCTCTGTACATCAGCAGCCGTAACAGTATCAATAGCTAGTGGACTACCAAATGCTATACTTTCCATGTACTTGCATACATATACAGCGCAATCAACACTAAATTTGCACAGAGTAATCATTAAATGAAATTAGATTTTTGTACTAAAAAAAAGGTAGAAAATATGATAGGTAAGGAGATATCAAAAATTTATATACATGTTTGCTTGTTAGGGGCATCTTGTGTATTTTATATTTGTTTTTCTCATAATTTATTGAAATCAATCTCAAAAATATGTAATAATCTTTCTTTCTGCAATGTCAATAGAAAAAAATCAGTATTAATCAAATTAAATGCAAGTTTCCAGTAGTCGAAATCTTAAATTTCAACTCACCATTAATCTTGCATCTTTTGATAAAGCTTTAATATACTACTAGTTTTTTCAGCTGGGACCAAAGAGTTGTAAAAAATTCACTCTTCTGTATGGCAATCAAATACCAACAAGGTCCAGTGAAATCCGGGATCTTTGGCACTGTGTTTGTGATTGATCGGGAGAACATGTACTGCAAATCATCTGTCCAGTTTTTCAACAGCTGCTGCTTGATGAAATGATCTTCCAGATCTTTACTTTTAGATACAACACCGTGCTGCGAACACAAAAAAAATAAAATTCAAAATGAATTCAGAGTATAAAAAAAATTTATGAAATTAGAAGTCAATACGTCAAGACAACAGAATGCGATCATGGTCGCAGTGTTTTTTAATAACCCACTTTTATATTAATTAATACAGCCACCAAGGTCGCAGTGTTGTTATTGATATAGACTGCCAGGAATTGCAATCTAGGTCGCATACTTTTTCATTACTAAAATTATATTCGTGGTGATTAATTTTATCATGGACTGCGACTTAGGTCGCAGTACATTAGGTAGTAGCTGCTCCTGTTATATTAACACACATAGCGACCAAGGTCGCAGTATTGTTGTTGATTAAGACTGCCGCCAGCAACTGCGACCAAAGTCGTAACCTTCATTTTAAATTGATATTCGGGTGAAATAATTTAATTATAAACTGCGACCTTGGTCGCAGTACATTCGTTGGCCTAAACAGCAATAAAGACTATTAGTAGAATATTTAACGTTCAAAGATTTAATTCACCAATTAAATAAGAAATTGATATTACATTAAACCGTAAAGGAGAAAATAGATGTTTACCCAAGCTTCGCTCTGAAATAATATACTTTTTAATACTCCTCTTTTCTCTAAATGCTGCATGTAGAAATGAATTATATTCGCATCTAACTCTCTACTAAACATCAGGTCCTCAATGTCATTTTTTGCAACAATGATTCCGTTGTCGGTATCCTGATATGCAGTAGAACTGCAAGAAATTCAAACAAAGTTAGTAATTAAATTGTTCTTATATAAATATATAACATTTTTTTGATATGATTTATAATAAAAATAATTAACTTACTCAGAGAAGGCCTTGTCTAAGATTTTTTTTTTTATAAGAGCTTGTTGATGGGATTGCAGAATTCTGTATGCTGTGGTTTCAGTCAATTCCCTCGTTTTAGGCTGAGTGGAGAAATCTGTTTGTCGCCGAAACCAGCGGCAGAAGTCTGAGCCGCAGGCTGTGGAAGAGGATGTTCATTAATTTTCTTCTTCTGTTTTGGATAAACGAAGTCGGAGTCATCGCGATCTCTTTCAGCGCGCTTGCGTTCTTTGATTCCCCTTTCTATCGTTCCTATAGAGTAATCCAAAACTATTTTTTTAAGGATTGCTTCTGAGCCGGAGTATGTTCTTAATTTTTTTCTTCAGAAGCTCTATCTTTTTGGAGTTCTTGAATCTGTTGAGTTATATTCAAAGAAAAACTGGGGATATCTACCCCAGAAATATTTACAATAAATTCAGAACCCATGATTTCATCCTCTTCCAATTTTTTTTCTTCTTCGCTTCAGCCTGCTTCTCCATCTGCTCCATCATCCTTTTCTGCTTCTTCTCCTCTTCTCCTTCCTTCTCCTCTCTCTTCTTTCATCCTCTCCTTCCACACTTCCCCCTCTTTCTTCTTTTTCTCCTTCCTCTTCTTCTCCTCCTCTAATTTCTTCCTCTTCTCCTTTTCCTGCTCCTCCTCTTCTCCTTCTCCTTCTCCTCCTTTCGCTCCTCCTCTTCTGCTGTTCCTCCTCTCTCCTTCTCCTCTTCTCCTCTCTCCTTCTCTTCCCTCCTCTTCCCTCCTCCTCCTCTCCTGCCCCTCCTCTTCCCTCCTCCTCTCCTCCTTTTCTTGCTCCTCCTTTTCCCTCCTCCTCTTCTCCTTCTCCTCTTCTTCCCTCATTCTCCTCCTCTTCCCTCCTTCTCTTCTCCTTCTCCTTCTCCTCCAGTTCTCTCCTCCTCTCCTCCTTTTCCTTATCTTCTTCCATCTTTCTCCTCTCATGCTCCTCCTCTTCCCTCCTCTTCTTGTAACGCCCCGATTCTGCAGATACGGGGACGTCACTGCGACGTATATACGCAGGTCTAAAAGTGCCCCCACGCATATACGCTAAGCATAAAGTACAACAAGAAAGGATCAGAGTGCACCGCAAAGCATGGTATAACACATATATGCCAATACAAAGTACAATACAAAGTCATCACAATATATGATAAACATTACATAATACATATGTCTTTTATCACAAACCAGTCCAAAAGAAAAAGGTACAGCAAAAATACGAAAGAGCTCACGAGTAGGATGGAGATCTCGTGAGTCAAGAGAAGTCAGGCACAAGGAGCTGAAGCTAGGATGCCCCCTCGCAAGAAGAGCTCGAGCTACGGTGGACAACTCCACCCCGATCTAGCTACAGAACCTGAATGTGCAAATCCAAGGGTCAAGACATATAATAATAAATAAATGAAATACTGCCAAGTGGCTAAGGAACATGAATGAGGTCAGAACACAAGTATAGAATATAAGGACAGTATAATATAATAATCATGAAACGGGAATCCAATGAAATGCTAGCTACGAGCAAAAGTGATTGTATATGCTTAAGTTACTGTCCTATGAGACTAATACGTCGAAGGAATAATCCAAATAAGGAAACCCTCATAAATATACCCTTGTCTCATACCACAGCAATCCCAAGCATATAAAATCAGAGTTGCATAACATACGATGATCAACGGAAATGCATAACAAGAGCAACATAAATCCAATGCCGGAGCAAGTAATAGGTATGACAGGAATACATGCAGAAAATCCTAACAGTCATCCTAATAGGAACGAGTAATAGGTTAAGCCGGATTCATCACTGGAATCACCATAAGAAAGATAGGAGTCACAATATAACCTGAGTCATGACGGGGACTATAACATGAAACAATAAACATAACAATAAGTGTATAACAATAACTATAACTGAACTTATTATTATTATTATTACTCGCCTAACTCATATGTCTAGGTATGTGTCTCGGTATCGATCCCAACTCACATACATCCACATATAAGCTATTCGAGGTTTGTTATCAGAAGTAGATGGAGGACTAACAGAGCTTCTTATAGTGATAAGTGATACCCCCAACACATATATACCGGGACCAATTTGATAGGCAAATGTGGTCCAACGGTTCCCACCGCCTGGGACCGGCTAACAGGCATGATAATAGTACACGTACACCGGGGACCAAGAGTCCAACGGTTCCCACCGCCTGGGACCGGCCTGGGCTCAAAATCCCCCATACATGAATATCACTATAAGTAAGGTATCATTCCGGTGTCCATCGCTTCCTCCCATACCCAATACAAGTTGTAGCTTATTAAGGATTATCAGTTTACGGGAAAAGCAGGAAATAGACATGATCAGGAATCAGAAGTACACATGTACTGAACAATCAGGTCACTGCATATTAAGCAGGAAAACAGGTCACTGATCATGATATAAAATAACAAGTTAAATTCCCGTAAGGATGACAATCGCCGGTCAAGTGTATCATGCTTGGTTTAAGGGATAGCATGATAAGGTGGTGATGTATAGCAAGCAATAAAACATAAAGATAAATGTATAATGGGCCGGGTCAATCATGACATAACTAGAGGTCAAATAAGGTGGTAGCATGTCAGTGGGTCAAGTGATCACATATAAAGTATTGTGTGATGTACATGTGTTAAAAGAAAATATATAACTGGCAAGACTATAATAGGGCAAGGCATGTGGAAACATAAACACAACTTAGGGTTCAACGACCTCGAAGGGTCTGCCACGCATGCATATAACAAGAAGCAGGAATACTACGGACAAGGCATAAGTATAAGCATGGCAATACAGAAACATGATAGTATGAAGTGACTAGAGGTGACGTACTACAAGTAATAGGTTCCTAAGTACAAGGTATATTCACATGAACTAAGCCTAAGATTTGTTGCGTAATATATCATGCAGTGTAAGTATGAAGCATAAAACAAGACTAAATATCCTATATGCATCAATCAACAAGTCCTAACATGGGGGTACATGATAACAAATCATGGGGTGTAAGTGGGGAGATCCATCTAGTGTCAGATTAGGTAGTATCAATGATGAAGCATAAACAAGCCTAATATATCCTACAGGTATCAGGGTAAGGTCAAAATCAGGAATGGAAAGAGACAGAAAATCTGGCCCAGAATTGGCCTAGCGGTCGACCTCCGGTCGACTGCCGGTCGACTGGGGATTGAACTAACGGTCGAGTCCCGGTCGACCGCCGGTCAACCGGACAGATGCCGAGAGCTCCAGGTTTTGGCCGTAGCCTGGCGGTCGACTGGCGGTCGACCGCCAGTTCAAAAACGTGCACGCTGTGCACACCGGTAGAGTCCCGGTCGACTGCCAGTCGACCGGTCCTCTGGAATATGCTGATACCAGGTCAGAAAAATCAGATTTTGTTAAGGGTTGGTTTTAATAGCTAAAGATGGGGTTTTTATATTATAGAGGGACCTGATCTGCCCACACAAGTACACAAAAGGAGGTCTAACCTTTAGGAGTGGGGATTACATATGGAAAGATTGGATTTAAGTGTTGGAGACCTAAAAATAGGATTTTTACAATACAAGTATGCATGGATTTCTACCACAATCATAGGGAGTATTAACTAGGTCTTGGTGAGTAAGAAACTCACCTGGGGTGGGTTGGATTTGGGGCTTGATCCAATGGAGATGATGGCTTGAATCCACAAGTTGAAGCTTGAGATGGAGAAACTCCTCTTGGTGTTGTCCTTGGGAGTATTGGAGGTTGGAGATGATGCCTTTGATGATCTCTTGAAGTTGGAGGAGGAGATGGATGTGAAGAGATTAGGGTTCCTAGGTGCTAGGGTTTGTGTGGAGGAGAAAGGGGATTTTGGAGAGAGCTTTTCTCTCTTGATGAAGTGAAGGAGGAAGAAAGAGGTTAATTGCAAATGAAACATATTAATAGGTAGGGATTTTGTGAAGTGAGTGGGATTTGAATAGATGCAAGGGCTTTCTTGCAAAAGGGAGGATGAGGTGTCCCTCCACTAGGCCACTTGGCTTGCTAAGGGAAGGAGAGAGAGTTAGTGGGGTTAGGTGAGAATGGTGAGTGGGAAATGAGGTGGCACATGAGGTGGAAAATATGAATTATGCAAATATTGAAAAAATGCCCGAAATTCAAGTATCTCTAAATGATCTGAAAATTTTACCAAAAATCAAGAATAATATATAAAGACCAATAGTGAAATCCGTTCGAAGAAATACTGTATAGTTTTAAAGTTAAAAATCCCGGAATCTGAGATTTACCGACTCCGAAAGAATTTCCATAAAATCATAAAATTCTCAGAAAAAGAATATAGACAGAAAATATGATTCCGAGAAATAAAGTCTAAAGAACCATCATGAAACTCCTAACTGTTTGGAAACTAAAATACTGGAATCAGCCTCCTACCGACTCCAGCGGAAAATCCATAAATTCGTAAAATCTCCAGAAAAAGTGTATAAGTAAGAAATAAGATTCTAAGCAATAAAGTCTAAAGGACTATCATGAAATTCTAAACAGTTTGAGAATTAAAAATCCGGGGATCGGTCAGCGGTACTGTCGACGCCGGTTTTGGAGAAATTCATTTTAATCCGAGAAAAATCCAGAAAATCACAGAAAATCTAATATATTGAAAAATGATATTTAAAATTAAAATTGGTCAAATCAGAATACCGGAAGGACTAAATTGAATAATATACTAGGATCGGGTCTTCGGTTCAGATCAGGCCTGACTCCGGATCCGGGGATCCAGATCCAAAACAAATAATCGTACAAATAATTCATAATACAAAATAAATACAGGAAGTAAATCAAAAAATACGATCGGAAAATCTGAATACGCAACTAAGTACGTATTCCGGGAACGGGGTATTACAATCTACCCACCTTACAAAAAAATTGCGTCCTCGCAATTTCGTTAAGGGGTAAATTGAATACAAGGAGGACGAAGGCACGATTAAAGGCATCATAAAACCAAACAGGGAGGGAGATAAATACAAGAAGGACCAGAATGAACAATGATAAAATGACAAGGGAATGTATGCAGAATGATAACCACTCAAATACAAGAAAAAAAGGGGTAGTGGTTACCACGAAATCCTAAGGCTCCTGATCTGGATACTGATCTTCCCACTCTGCTGCGACGCCTGAAGCCTCTGCTGCCATGGCATGAACTTGGCCTCTGTCCTGATCTGTTCTGGCTCTCATCTCTCTCTGCTGATGACCATACTGCTGGGGTGGGAATGGAGCTCTCCGGTCAACGGGCTCTGGGTACCTCCTCAGTGGCGGCGCTGGAAGTGCTGGGGCCGGATGTGCTGTAGCTGGAAGAGCTGGTCTGACTGGTGCCACATGTCCAAACGTCCTGCGTGGGCAATCCCTTAGCTTATGCCTCCCTGATCCACACTCTAAACACAATCCCTTAGCCACTCGACAATCTCTCTTATAATGTCCGGGTCGGTGGCAGTAATTACACACAATCTGAGACAAGGGAGGTTGGAATGGCCTCTCCATCATCGGGCCCTGGGTTGTCCTATCTGTATCCTCCTCACCCATCAACTCAAAAGGCCTCTTCTTGGCCTGATTCCTCCTCTGATTCTCCTTCTTCTTCTCCAGTCCACGCTCTACTTCCCGAGCTATGGAGAGAATCTCAGAATATGTCTTCAACTGCTGGGGTATCAAGTATACTTGTAGGTCCATCTGCAGGCCTTGCTGAAATCTGCTTGCCCGCTTCTCTTCATCCGTCACCATGTACGGGGCAAAGCGACTCAATCTGAGAAACTCCGCGGCATACTCATCCACGGATCTACTCCCCTGTCGAAGTCTGATGAATTGTTCTTCCATGTCCTTCTGAGCTGTGACAGGGAAGAATCTGCTGTAGAAACTCTTGGAGAAGGTGTCCCAAGTGACAGGCTTCTCCAATCTGGCCTCCTCTGCTAGCCACCAAGTCCTGGCTATGTCCTTTAGCTGAATCTTGGCAACTTCCACTTGGTTCTCCTGTGGAATCCTGGCTGCATTCAATAAATCTGAAGTGTCTGTCAGCCATTGCTCAGCATCCAAGGGTTTCTCTCCACCCGTGAATGTAGCTGGCCGTAGCCTCCTGAAGTCTGATATATTCCCCGGTCTCTGTTCCTTAGGTGCTGCTACCTCTTGCCGGAGAAGCTCGGTCTGCTGCTGTTGGTTACCCATCTGCTGTTGCTGGTTCTCCATCATGGTCTGGATAACCCTCAATACATCCACGTTCTCTCCCGCTGCCCCATCCGATGTTGATCCGGAGTTGCTGCGACCCGATCTCCTCTCCATCGATACTAGGTAGGGATAGACTGGAAGGAGCTGGAACATGGAATGGAAGGATTTCAGGATATGAAGGATGGAATCAAGGAGAACTAGATAAATCAAAAGGACTAGATAACTTTGTACATTGATGTTGGCATCCGCAAATTACAAGAATTTGCTACTTGTTTGTACTATGGAGGTAAGAGCCTAGGCTCTGATACCAACCTGTAACGCCCCGATTCTGCAGATACGGGGACGTCACTGCGACGTATATACGCAGGTCTAAAAGTGCCCCCACGCATATACGCTAAGCATAAAGTACAACAAGAAAGGATCAGAGTGCACCGCAAAGCATGGTATACACATATATGCCAATACAAAGTACAATACAAAGTCATCACAATATATGATAAACATTACATAATACATATGTCTTTTATCACAACCCAGTCCAAAAGAAAAAGGTACAGCAAAAATACGAAAGAGCTCACGAGTAGGATGGAGATCTCGTGAGTCAAGAGAAGTCAGGCACAAGGAGCTGAAGCTAGGATGCCCGCTCGCAAGAAGAGCTCGAGCTACGGTGGACAACTCCACCCCGATCTAGCTACAGAACCTGAATGTGCAAATCCAAGGGTCAAGACATATAATAATAAATAAATGAAATACTGCCAAGTGGCTAAGGAACATGAATGAGGTCAGAACACAAGTATAGAATATAAGGACAGTATAATATAATAATCATGAAACGGGAATCCAATGAAATGCTAGCTACGAGCAAAAGTGATTGTATATGCTTAAGTTACTGTCCTATGAGACTAATACGTCGAAGGAATAATCCAAACAAGGAAACCCTCATAAATATACCCTTGTCTCATACCACAGCAATCCCAAGCATATAAAATCAGAGTTGCATAACATACGATGATCAAACGGAAATGCATAACAAGAGCAACATAAATCCAATGCCGGAGCAAGTAATAGGTATGACAGGAATACATGCAGAAAATCCTAACAGTCATCCTAATAGGAACGAGTAATAGGTTAAGCCGGATTCATCACTGGAATCACCATAAGAAAGATAGGAGTCACAATATAACCTGAGTCATGACGGGGACTATAACATGAAACAATAAACATAACAATAAGTGTATAACAATAACTATAACTGAACTTATTATTATTATTATTACTCGCCTAACTCATATGTCTAGGTATGTGTCTCGGTATCGATCCCAACTCACATACATCCACATATAAGCTATTCGAGGTTTGTTATCAGAAGTAGATGGAGGACTAACAGAGCTTCTTATAGTGATAAGTGATACCCCCAACACATATATACCGGGGACCAATTTGATAGGCAAATGTGGTCCAACGGTTCCCACCGCCTGGGACCGGCTAACAGGCATGATAATAGTACACGTACACCGGGGACCAAGAGTCCAACGGTTCCCACCGCCTGGGACCGGCCTGGGGCTCAAAATCCCCCATACATGAATATCACTATAAGTAAGGTATCATTCCGGTGTCCATCGCTTCCTCCCATACCCAATACAAGTTGTAGCTTATTAAGGATTATCAGTTTACGGGAAAAGCAGGAAATAGACATGATCAGGAATCAGAAGTACACATGTACTGAACAATCAGGTCACTGCATATTAAGCAGGAAAACAGGTCACTGATCATGATATAAAATAACAAGTTAAATTCCCGTAAGGATGACAATCGCCGGTCAAGTGTATCATGCTTGGTTTAAGGGATAGCATGATAAGGTGGTGATGTATAGCAAGCAATAAAACATAAAGATAAATGTATAATGGGCCGGGTCAATCATGACATAACTAGAGGTCAAATAAGGTGGTAGCATGTCAGTGGGTCAAGTGATCACATATAAAGTATTGTGTGATGTACATGTGTTAAAAGAAAATATATAACTGGCAAGACTATAATAGGGCAAGGCATGTGGAAACATAAACACAACTTAGGGTTCAACGACCTCGAAGGGTCTGCCACGCATGCATATAACAAGAAGCAGGAATACTACGGACAAGGCATAAGTATAAGCATGGCAATACAGAAACATGATAGTATGAAGTGACTAGAGGTGACGTACTACAAGTAATAGGTTCCTAAGTACAAGGTATATTCACATGAACTAAGCCTAAGATTTGTTGCGTAATATATCATGCAGTGTAAGTATGAAGCATAAAACAAGACTAAAATATCCTATATGCATCAATCAACAAGTCCTAACATGGGGGTACATGATAACAAATCATGGGGTGTAAGTGGGGAGATCCATCTAGTGTCAGATTAGGTAGTATCAATGATGAAGCATAAACAAGCCTAATATATCCTACAGGTATCAGGGTAAGGTCAAAATCAGGAATGGAAAGAGACAGAAAATCTGGCCCAGAATTGGCCTAGCGGTCGACCTCCGGTCGACTGCCGGTCGACTGGGGATTGAACTAACGGTCGAGTCCCGGTCGACCGCCGGTCAACCGGACAGATGCCGAGAGCTCCAGGTTTTGGCCGGTAGCCTGGCGGTCGACTGGCGGTCGACCGCCAGTTCAAAAACGTGCACGCTGTGCACACCGGTAGAGTCCCGGTCGACTGCCAGTCGACCGGTCCTCTGGAATATGCTGATACCAGGTCAGAAAAATCAGATTTTGTTAAGGGTTGGTTTTAATAGCTAAAGATGGGGTTTTTATATTATAGAGGGACCTGATCTGCCCACACAAGTACACAAAAGGAGGTCTAACCTTTAGGAGTGGGGATATACATATGGAAAGATTGGATTTAAGTGTTGGAGACCTAAAAATAGGATTTTTACAATACAAGTATGCATGGATTTCTACCACAATCATAGGGAGTATTAACTAGGTCTTGGTGAGTAAGAAACTCACCTGGGGTGGGTTGGATTTGGGGCTTGATCCAATGGAGATGATGGCTTGAATCCACAAGTTGAAGCTTGAGATGGAGAAACTCCTCTTGGTGTTGTCCTTGGGAGTATTGGAGGTTGGAGATGATGCCTTTGATGATCTCTTGAAGTTGGAGGAGGAGATGGATGTGAAGAGATTAGGGTTCCTAGGTGCTAGGGTTTGTGTGGAGGAGAAAGGGATTTTGGAGAGAGCTTTTCTCTCTTGATGAAGTGAAGGAGGAAGAAAGAGGTTAATTGCAAATGAAAACATATTAATAGGTAGGGATTTTGTGAAGTGAGTGGGATTTGAATAGATGCAAGGGCTTTCTTGCAAAAGGGAGGATGAGGTGTCCCTCCACTAGGCCACTTGGCTTGCTAAGGGAAGGAGAGAGAGTTAGTGGGGTTAGGTGAGAATGGTGAGTGGGAAATGAGGTGGCACATGAGGTGGAAAATATGAATTATGCAAATATTGAAAAAATGCCCGAAATTCAAGTATCTCTAAATGATCTGAAAATTTTACCAAAAATCAAGAATAATATATAAAGACCAATAGTGAAATCCGTTCGAAGAAATACTGTATAGTTTTAAAGTTAAAAATCCCGGAATCTGAGATTTACCGACTCCGAAAGAATTTCCATAAAATCATAAAATTCTCAGAAAAAGAATATAGACAGAAAATATGATTCCGAGAAATAAAGTCTAAAGAACCATCATGAAACTCCTAACTGTTTGGAAACTAAAAATACTGGAATCAGCCTCCTACCGACTCCAGCGGAAAATCCATAAATTCGTAAAATCTCCAGAAAAAGTGTATAAGTAAGAAATAAGATTCTAAGCAATAAAGTCTAAAGGACTATCATGAAATTCTAAACAGTTTGAGAATTAAAAATCCGGGGATCGGTCAGCGGTACTGGTCGACGCCGGTTTTGGAGAAATTCATTTTAATCCGAGAAAAATCCAGAAAATCACAGAAAATCTAATATATTGAAAAATGATATTTAAAATTAAAATTGGTCAAATCAGAATACCGGAAGGACTAAATTGAATAATATACTAGGATCGGGTCTTCGGTTCAGATCAGGCCTGACTCCGGATCCGGGGATCCAGATCCAAAACAAATAATCGTACAAATAATTCATAATACAAAATAAATACAGGAAGTAAATCAAAAAATACGATCGGAAAATCTGAATACGCAACTAAGTACGTATTCCGGGAACGGGGTATTACAATCTACCCACCTTACAAAAAAATTGCGTCCTCGCAATTTCGTTAAGGGGTAAATTGAATACAAGGAGGACGAAGGCACGATTAAAGGCATCATAAAACCAAAACAGGGAGGGAGATAAATACAAGAAGGACCAGAATGAACAATGATAAAATGACAAGGGAATGTATGCAGAATGATAACCAACTCAAATACAAGAAAAAAAAGGGGTAGTGGTTACCACGAAATCCTAAGGCTCCTGATCTGGATACTGATCTTCCCACTCTGCTGCGACGCCTGAAGCCTCTGCTGCCATGGCATGAACTTGGCCTCTGTCCTGATCTGTTCTGGCTCTCATCTCTCTCTGCTGATGACCATACTGCTGGGGTGGGAATGGAGCTCTCCGGTCAACGGGCTCTGGGTACCTCCTCAGTGGCGGCGCTGGAAGTGCTGGGGCCGGATGTGCTGTAGCTGGAAGAGCTGGTCTGACTGGTGCCACATGTCCAAACGTCCTGCGTGGGCAATCCCTTAGCTTATGCCTCCCTGATCCACACTCTAAACACAATCCCTTAGCCACTCGACAATCTCTCTTATAATGTCCGGGTCGGTGGCAGTAATTACACACAATCTGAGACAAGGGAGGTTGGAATGGCCTCTCCATCATCGGGCCCTGGGTTGTCCTATCTGTATCCTCCTCACCCATCAACTCAAAAGGCCTCTTCTTGGCCTGATTCCTCCTCTGATTCTCCTTCTTCTTCTCCAGTCCACGCTCTACTTCCCGAGCTATGGAGAGAATCTCAGAATATGTCTTCAACTGCTGGGGTATCAAGTATACTTGTAGGTCCATCTGCAGGCCTTGCTGAAATCTGCTTGCCCGCTTCTCTTCATCCGTCACCATGTACGGGGCAAAGCGACTCAATCTGAGAAACTCCGCGGCATACTCATCCACGGATCTACTCCCCTGTCGAAGTCTGATGAATTGTTCTTCCATGTCCTTCTGAGCTGTGACAGGGAAGAATCTGCTGTAGAAACTCTTGGAGAAGGTGTCCCAAGTGACAGGCTTCTCCAATCTGGCCTCCTCTGCTAGCCACCAAGTCCTGGCTATGTCCTTTAGCTGAATCTTGGCAACTTCCACTTGGTTCTCCTGTGGAATCCTGGCTGCATTCAATAAATCTGAAGTGTCTGTCAGCCATTGCTCAGCATCCAAGGGTTTCTCTCCACCCGTGAATGTAGCTGGCCGTAGCCTCCTGAAGTCTGATATATTCCCCGGTCTCTGTTCCTTAGGTGCTGCTACCTCTTGCCGGAGAAGCTCGGTCTGCTGCTGTTGGTTACCCATCTGCTGTTGCTGGTTCTCCATCATGGTCTGGATAACCCTCAATACATCCACGTTCTCTCCCGCTGCCCCATCCGATGTTGATCCGGAGTTGCTGCGACCCGATCTCCTCTCCATCGATACTAGGTAGGGATAGACTGGAAGGAGCTGGAACATGGAATGGAAGGATTTCAGGATATGAAGGATGGAATCAAGGAGAACTAGATAAATCAAAAGGACTAGATAACTTTGTACATTGATGTTGGCATCCGCAAATTACAAGAATTTGCTACTTGTTTGTACTATGGAGGTAAGAGCCTAGGCTCTGATACCAACCTGTAACGCCCCGATTCTGCAGATACGGGGACGTCACTGCGACGTATATACGCAGGTCTAAAAGTGCCCCCACGCATATACGCTAAGCATAAAGTACAACAAGAAAGGATCAGAGTGCACCGCAAAGCATGGTATACACATATATGCCAATACAAAGTACAATACAAAGTCATCACAATATATGATAAACATTACATAATACATATGTCTTTTATCACAACCCAGTCCAAAAGAAAAAGGTACAGCAAAAATACGAAAGAGCTCACGAGTAGGATGGAGATCTCGTGAGTCAAGAGAAGTCAGGCACAAGGAGCTGAAGCTAGGATGCCCGCTCGCAAGAAGAGCTCGAGCTACGGTGGACAACTCCACCCCGATCTAGCTACAGAACCTGAATGTGCAAATCCAAGGGTCAAGACATATAATAATAAATAAATGAAATACTGCCAAGTGGCTAAGGAACATGAATGAGGTCAGAACACAAGTATAGAATATAAGGACAGTATAATATAATAATCATGAAACGGGAATCCAATGAAATGCTAGCTACGAGCAAAAGTGATTGTATATGCTTAAGTTACTGTCCTATGAGACTAATACGTCGAAGGAATAATCCAAACAAGGAAACCCTCATAAATATACCCTTGTCTCATACCACAGCAATCCCAAGCATATAAAATCAGAGTTGCATAACATACGATGATCAAACGGAAATGCATAACAAGAGCAACATAAATCCAATGCCGGAGCAAGTAATAGGTATGACAGGAATACATGCAGAAAATCCTAACAGTCATCCTAATAGGAACGAGTAATAGGTTAAGCCGGATTCATCACTGGAATCACCATAAGAAAGATAGGAGTCACAATATAACCTGAGTCATGACGGGGACTATAACATGAAACAATAAACATAATAAGTGTATAACAATAACTATAACTGAACTTATTATTATTATTATTACTCGCCTAACTCATATGTCTAGGTATGTGTCTCGGTATCGATCCCAACTCACATACATCCACATATAAGCTATTCGAGGTTTGTTATCAGAAGTAGATGGAGGACTAACAGAGCTTCTTATAGTGATAAGTGATACCCCCAACACATATATACCGGGGACCAATTTGATAGGCAAATGTGGTCCAACGGTTCCCACCGCCTGGGACCGGCTAACAGGCATGATAATAGTACACGTACACCGGGGACCAAGAGTCCAACGGTTCCCACCGCCTGGGACCGGCCTGGGGCTCAAAATCCCCCATACATGAATATCACTATAAGTAAGGTATCATTCCGGTGTCCATCGCTTCCTCCCATACCCAATACAAGTTGTAGCTTATTAAGGATTATCAGTTTACGGGAAAAGCAGGAAATAGACATGATCAGGAATCAGAAGTACACATGTACTGAACAATCAGGTCACTGCATATTAAGCAGGAAAACAGGTCACTGATCATGATATAAAATAACAAGTTAAATTCCCGTAAGGATGACAATCGCCGGTCAAGTGTATCATGCTTGGTTTAAGGGATAGCATGATAAGGTGGTGATGTATAGCAAGCAATAAAACATAAAGATAAATGTATAATGGGCCGGGTCAATCATGACATAACTAGAGGTCAAATAAGGTGGTAGCATGTCAGTGGGTCAAGTGATCACATATAAAGTATTGTGTGATGTACATGTGTTAAAAGAAAATATATAACTGGCAAGACTATAATAGGGCAAGGCATGTGGAAACATAAACACAACTTAGGGTTCAACGACCTCGAAGGGTCTGCCACGCATGCATATAACAAGAAGCAGGAATACTACGGACAAGGCATAAGTATAAGCATGGCAATACAGAAACATGATAGTATGAAGTGACTAGAGGTGACGTGCTACAAGTAATAGGTTCCTAAGTACAAGGTATATTCACATGAACTAAGCCTAAGATTTGTTGCGTAATATATCATGCAGTGTAAGTATGAAGCATAAAACAAGACTAAAATATCCTATATGCATCAATCAACAAGTCCTAACATGGGGGTACATGATAACAAATCATGGGGTGTAAGTGGGGAGATCCATCTAGTGTCAGATTAGGTAGTATCAATGATGAAGCATAAACAAGCCTAATATATCCTACAGGTATCAGGGTAAGGTCAAAATCAGGAATGGAAAGAGACAGAAAATCTGGCCCAGAATTGGCCTAGCGGTCGACCTCCGGTCGACTGCCGGTCGACTGGGGATTGAACTAACGGTCGAGTCCCGGTCGACCGCCGGTCAACCGGACAGATGCCGAGAGCTCCAGGTTTTGGCCGGTAGCCTGGCGGTCGACTGGCGGTCGACCGCCAGTTCAAAAACGTGCACGCTGTGCACACCGGTAGAGTCCCGGTCGACTGCCAGTCGACCGGTCCTCTGGAATATGCTGATACCAGGTCAGAAAAATCAGATTTTGTTAAGGGTTGGTTTTAATAGCTAAAGATGGGGTTTTTATATTATAGAGGGACCTGATCTGCCCACACAAGTACACAAAAGGAGGTCTAACCTTTAGGAGTGGGGATATACATATGGAAAGATTGGATTTAAGTGTTGGAGACCTAAAAATAGGATTTTTACAATACAAGTATGCATGGATTTCTACCACAATCATAGGGAGTATTAACTAGGTCTTGGTGAGTAAGAAACTCACCTGGGGTGGGTTGGATTTGGGGCTTGATCCAATGGAGATGATGGCTTGAATCCACAAGTTGAAGCTTGAGATGGAGAAACTCCTCTTGGTGTTGTCCTTGGGAGTATTGGAGGTTGGAGATGATGCCTTTGATGATCTCTTGAAGTTGGAGGAGGAGATGGATGTGAAGAGATTAGGGTTCCTAGGTGCTAGGGTTTGTGTGGAGGAGAAAGGGGATTTTGGAGAGAGCTTTTCTCTCTTGATGAAGTGAAGGAGGAAGAAAGAGGTTAATTGCAAATGAAAACATATTAATAGGTAGGGATTTTGTGAAGTGAGTGGGATTTGAATAGATGCAAGGGCTTTCTTGCAAAAGGGAGGATGAGGTGTCCCTCCACTAGGCCACTTGGCTTGCTAAGGGAAGGAGAGAGAGTTAGTGGGGTTAGGTGAGAATGGTGAGTGGGAAATGAGGTGGCACATGAGGTGGAAAATATGAATTATGCAAATATTGAAAAAAATGCCCGAAATTCAAGTATCTCTAAATGATCTGAAAATTTTACCAAAAATCAAGAATAATATATAAAGACCAATAGTGAAATCCGTTCGAAGAAATACTGTATAGTTTTAAAGTTAAAAATCCCGGAATCTGAGATTTACCGACTCCGAAAGAATTTCCATAAAATCATAAAATTCTCAGAAAAAGAATATAGACAGAAAATATGATTCCGAGAAATAAAGTCTAAAGAACCATCATGAAACTCCTAACTGTTTGGAAACTAAAAATACTGGAATCAGCCTCCTACCGACTCCAGCGGAAAATCCATAAATTCGTAAAATCTCCAGAAAAAGTGTATAAGTAAGAAATAAGATTCTAAGCAATAAAGTCTAAAGGACTATCATGAAATTCTAAACAGTTTGAGAATTAAAAATCCGGGGATCGGTCAGCGGTACTGGCGACGCCGGTTTTGGAGAAATTCATTTTAATCCGAGAAAAATCCAGAAAATCACAGAAAATCTAATATATTGAAAAATGATATTTAAAATTAAAATTGGTCAAATCAGAATACCGGAAGGACTAAATTGAATAATATACTAGGATCGGGTCTTCGGTTCAGATCAGGCCTGACTCCGGATCCGGGGATCCAGATCCAAAACAAATAATCGTACAAATAATTCATAATACAAAATAAATACAGGAAGTAAATCAAAAAATACGATCGGAAAATCTGAATACGCAACTAAGTACGTATTCCGGGAACGGGGTATTACACTTCTCCTTCTCCTTCTCCTCCACAGCAGCGGCTGCTCTCAGCAGCTCTTCTTCTTCTTCTTTCACTTTTAATTTCCTCTGCTGCTTTTTTATTTTTTCTTCTCTCTTTTTTCTCTCCTTTTTTTTCTTTAATTCAGCCTTGAGTCTTTCTCAGTCTCCATTTTTTCAATTTTCTTTCAAGATGAGAACATATTCTCTTAAGTATTGATTTTCATTCCTCAACACTTCTATTTCTTCAGCTTGTTCATCCCGTGGTGGTGGCAAATAACCTGTAAAAGTTGGTTCATGCTCACTCGTTTCTTCGGCCGCTTCTGGCTCCTTTTCCGCCGGATGTTAGCTTGATTATATGTATTTCCTTCTTCTTCTTCATCTTCTTCTTCATCTTCTTCCTCCTCCTCTTCCCCTTCAACAGGAAGGCCAACCATATTTTTTCATCATTAGAGATGTTCGCCATTCGACTCAAAATCTGAAAAAAAAAAGTAAGTTAAAATCAAGACAATGAAATAATTATACTGCGACCATGGTCGCAGTTTATTTATTAAATATTTATGATAAGAATGCGACCATGATCGCAGTTTTCTTTTCCGGCACATAAATTTAACTGCGAGGACTTGCAGCTCAATACTGCGACCATGGTCGCATTTAATGTATACGGTATAATCAGGAGAATGCGACCATGGTCGCACATTGTTTGTCCGGTACATAAAATGAACTGCGAAACGTGCAGCTCAATACTGCGACCATGGTCGCAGTTTATTTGTACTGCACATAAAAAGAACTGCAACTTACGATATGTATGTCAAGCTCATTTAGATCAACTTCAAGCAGAGATCTGCTAATCTTTTGGAGGTCCCATCTTACTGCACGTGGGGTTTTGTCCTCCAAACCAGACCTCGGCTCAAAAATAAGAGCCCTCTCACATAGCCAATACTGCAAAATGCAAAATTAAATTAGTTTACAAAATATTTACAAGATTATCGGGAAATTTCATACAATGTTGGCCAAATTTGATATTCATACTTACAATAATTTGCACGGAGCATCCTTGCAGCTCGTACGTGGTGTGCCTGAAGATGTCCATTGACTCAATCAGGAATTGCCAAACAGTTTTAGCCCAGCGTATTGTCCTCATCAGCTGCATATTGGCAATCTGTTCCACAATATACCACGGCACCGTGCATTTACTTCCAAAAAGAATAGAGTGACCGACATGTATAGGATGATTATTGTAGTAAAGTCTTGAGCTGCAAGTCTTTGTCTGTCTCTTATAATTTCATGTAAAGTCACTTGCTTCTCAAGCTGTTCATCCTTTGTCACATCTAATTCACCCCTCCTCCTTTTCTTGACCAGAAGATCATCCAAAGCCTCTTCAATAGATACTTTCGTGATCTTCTTTATATTGGGGAAATAATATTTTATAACCTCTCTGTTCTTCATCGTACAAGTCTTATTCATAATAAAATTCGCCCCAATGATAGGTAAACCAAAAGTTAGGGCAACATCCTCCACTATTAACTCAATTTATTTACCCTCGATTCTAAAGGTCCTTGTATCCCTATCATATTGGTCTAAAATTCTCAGTACATCAATGTTTGATTTTAGACCCTTTTCACCCCCAAATTCCTCATTGTAGAAGGCCATGAAGATTGGGTCAAATGGGGTCTTCTTAATCGCATCTAAGAAATTGGCCTGAATGTACTTTTTGAATTTCTTATGAACTCGCACATAGGTTTTAGGCTCGATCTCAGAGGACAACCTTCATCTGTTCTTTACCTATAGATGAAGAAAAATTAAAAACTTTAGACCAATGATTATTAAAAATTATAAGGGAATAAAAAGCAAATTATTTTTAAAACACTGCGATCAGGGTCGCATAAGCCTACAGTGCGAATGTAAACAACTGTGACCCGGGTCGACACTGCGACCAAGGTCGTATAAGCCTACAGTGCGAATGTAAACTACTGTGACCTGGGTCGACACTGCGACCAAGGTCGCATAAGCTTACAGTGCGAATATAAACAATTGCGACCCGGGTCGACACTGGAGCAAGGTCGCATAAACCTATAGTGCGAATGTAAACAACTGCGACCCAAATCGACACTGCGACCAAGGTCACATAAGCCTACAGTGCGAATGAAAACAACTGCGACCCGAATCTACACTGCGACCAAGGTCGCATAAGCCTACAGTGCGAATATAAACAACTGCGACCCGGAATGAAAAAATAGATGACGTTATATATACTGCGACCATGGTCGCATAACACTACAACGCATATTGAAACAACTGCGACCCATGTTGTCGAAGTAGGGAATAAAAATCAAAGGACGTTTCATATACTGCGACCAACGTCGCATTCATCTACAACGAAAAGTTCAAAAAAAAATTTAAAATTTTAAAACTCTACGATCTACGTCGCACAGATCTGCAAATATAATTTTAACAACTGCCACCGAGGTCGGCATATAGTGTATGAAAAAAAAATTTTAAAAACTATTAGCAAGGTCGCATACATCTACATCGCTTTTTCCAAAATACTTCGACCATGGTAAAAATAGAAGGAAATGAAAAAACTTGAAAAAAAAAACCTTTGTCGTTGTGTTACAAAATTTATAAATTTAAAAATTTATTCATGATCTTAAGTTTCAGAATCTCTCTCTCTATTATTTCGACCATGGTCCCAAGTTTTGCAAAAAAAAAAAAAAAGACAGAAACGGAAAATAAATCTGGAAAAAATTATAACTATTAAAATCCACAAACCCTAAAAAAAAATTTGCTTTCGTTTCACCATTACCTTTTTCGGCGGATGATTTCTTTGGCGCCATGTGTTGCAAATGTATTTTTTAAAAAACGGATCAAATTTGTGAAACAATAGAACTAATGTCTTCAGAATGATCAGGTGAAATTTTAGAGCTGTAAGTTTTTTGAAAGGAATGTTTTTACATAAGGTAAAAAGTTGTGAAGGAGGGTATTTTCGGAAAATACAATGTTGAGGTGACTGATAGTAAATTAGGCGGAATTTTTCAGGTTTTTGTCCGCCAAAATTTATGAGAAGTTTATGGCTATGATGTTGCCACGTCCGCCGGCTGAGAAACTCTCTCAGCTGGCGACTGAGGTACAGTAACCCCGTGTGTGTGTGTGTGTTTATATATATATATATATATATATATATATATATATATATATATATATATATATATATATATATATATATATATATATATATATATATAGAGAAAAATGTATATCAGCCCGCGGGCTGAGAGTACTCTCTCAGCCTGCGCGTGACGTGGCTCGAGTTGTCACCTCACTGACTTGCGGCCCGCTTTTAGGTAGAAGTTAAATTACCAAATACCCCTTATGATAACTTTTCCTTATTGTTTATTATTATTTTTTCCCCCTTTTATTTTGCCGCTCTTTATAGGATATAAATTACTTTTCGCCTTATTTCTTTACCTCTTTTTTTGAAAGATGTAGTTTCTCCTTTTCAGCCTGGGATAAATTTTTTTTTGAAAATATAAAATCTTTTCAGATCAATGTTTTCAGCCTGCGATAAAATTCTACTTTATAGTTTAATTTTTTTTGTATATAATGTAGTCAGAGTCTTGGTCGCATTGTACATTTAAACTGCGACCTTAGTCAAAGTCTTTGGTCGCAGTGTACATGGTGAAATGCGACCAAGGTCGCAGTGTTGTTATTGATAAAGATAGCCAGCAACTGCAATCTAGGGTTGCATTACATGGACTGCGACTTTGGTCGCAGTACGTTAAGTAATTATTTTTTTTGAATATAATGTATTCAGAGTCTTTGGTCGCAATGTACATTTAAACTGCGACCTTAGCCAAAGTCTTTTTGTCGCAGTGTACATGGTTAAATGCGACCAAGGTCGCAGTTTGTTATTGATAAAGATAGCCAGCAACTGCAATCTAGGGTTGCATTACATGGACTGCGACTTTGGTCGCAGTACGTTAAGTAAGTGTTGTTTTATTAAGTGTTGTTTTTTGGATTAAGTCATTTTTTGAATCTAAATGAAAAATGAAAAGTTGTCTGTTGTCTGATGCGACTTGGAGTCAGTCCGTGAGACGCGACCTGTCATAAAGATTTTATGAGATCTTTTAACGTCAAGTCTATGTTGACGAACCCCGCACCATTCGTTGTTTCCGAAAGCGGTTGTCTACGCGTCGGTTCTTCATTGGGTTTAGGCGTTAATGTCTTTTAATGCCAAACCGGCGCTGGCGGTTGGAGACGATTAATGCCGACGATTCTGATTAATGAACCATTAATTATGGTTATTATGGGCTGCCTATAAATAGGGCTCACCCTCTCCCTTTAACAGTCCATAATTAGACTGTTTTCTTTCGAGAGCAATTGCTCTGAGAATTTTCGTCTTCTTCAGAGTCTCTAACAGGGGCCTGCCTCCATGGATGAAGATGACCCTATTGACGAACTTTATCGATGTTCGTCCATAAGGGAAGAAGTCATAGACCTCATCGTCCACAAGGGAAGAAGTCATGGTCCTCGTCGTTCACAAGGGAAGAAGTCATGATCCCTGACGAGGACTTAATCCTCACCGAGATCTGCTCTGACTTGATGCACCAGTCAAGCTTGCTGGTAACGGATGGTCAGAGTGGGTATGGCGGCGGGGGATGTGGTGGATATAGTGGTGGGTAGCATACCTTGTGAGGTCTCACTCTCCCTCTCTTACCCCAGAAGTCACATCGAGGAAACTCCATGCTCACTGGATAATCTTCTGGTGAAGAGATGTTCATAAACGAAAGATTCTGCTGCCACCAGACCTCCAGGAGAAGATTGCTCTTAGTAGTCAACAAGGGCTCTTCTTGGCTCTTCTGATGTTTTGTCTTCTTGGCTACTTTGATGTTTAGTCTTCTTTGTAACACTCAATCTTATTGATTCTGCTGCCACCAGACCTGAAGAAGAAGATTTCTCTTAGTCAACAAGGGATTTTTTGATGTTTAATCTTCTTGGCTACTTTGATGTTTAGTCTTCTTTGTAACACTCAATCTTATTGATTCTGCTGCCACCAGAGCTCAAGAAGAAGATTGCTCTTAGTCAACAAGGGATTTTTTTGATGTTTTAGTCTTCTTTTGTACTGCTGTATTTGTAACACTTCAATCTTATTGTATAAGAGATCGTTTTGTATCATTTGCACATTCCTGGAGATAAATGCCTGGACATAAATAAAAAGCATATTTGTTTTTTTTAATAAACTACGAACTTTTTCGCAGCCATGCATTGCAAAGAAAACAACTATGATCATAGATGACACTGCGACCAAGGTCGCATAAGATACATTGCAAACAGTAACTACTGTGACCAGGGTCGACACTGCGACCAAAGACTGCGACTAAGCAACTGTTGCGGTGACGTGTCACATCGTCGCAGTATTGTTGTTGATTAAGACTGAAAACCACAGCAATAGCGACCAAGATTGGAGATTATTTTTTTAAGACTGCGGCCATCAACTGCGACCAAAGTCGCAGTGTTGTTGTTGATTATTTATAAAGACCACCAACTGCGACCAAGGTCCAGTGATGTTGTTGATTCGTAAAGACCAGCAACTGCGACCAAGGTCGCTTTGTATTTTATTAAGACTAAACACCAACAACTGCGATCAAGGTCGCAGTTTATTTTATTAATATTAAGGTCAGAAACTGCGACCAAGGTAGCAGTGTTGTTGTTGAGTAAGACTAAAGTCCAGCAACTGCGACCAGGGTCGCAGTGTATTTATTAAGTCTGCGTCCAGCAACTGCGACCAATGTCGCAACCTTTCATTTTAAAAATTTTTAAGGGTGAAGTAATATAATTATTAACTGCGACCAAGGTCGCAGTGTTGTTAAGGATAAAGATGGTCGCAGTGTATATGGTTAAATGTGACCAAGGTCGCAGTGTTGTTGTTGATAAAGATGGCCACAACTGCAGTCTTAGGTCGCTTTACATGGACTGCGACATTGGTCGCAGTACGTTAAGTAAGTGTTTTCCTTTAGATTAACATGCATAGCGACCAAGGTCGCCGTGTTCTTGTTTTATTAAGTGTTGTTTTGGATTAAGTCATTTTTTTGAATCTAAATGAAAAATGAAAAGTTGTCTGTTGTCTGATGCGGTCAGAAACTGCGACCAAGGTAGCAGTGTTGTTGTTGATTAAGATTAAAGACCAGCAACTGCGACCTTGGTCGCATTGTATTTATTAAGTCTGCCTCCATGGTCGCAGTATTTCAACCGATACATAGTAGTAAAAAATGTAATTCACACAAATAACTTTAGAAAACAGATTTATATATATTTAAAAAGAAAAACTCCCATAAATAACTCAATTTGATTTATATATATTTAAAAAGAAAAACAAAATACAATTTTTTAACTTCTAATCGTCGTCATCACCATAGTAATCAGATTCGTCGTCAAGAGTCATGCTTTCGTCTTCTGTATCGCTTTCGTCTTCTGTCTCTTCCTCCTCTTCAGGTACAGTCTCATCGTCGCTTTCTTCCTCTTCATGTTTGTGTTTTGGTTCATCAATGAACTCCCAGAAAGGGTCGTCTGTATCAAGCTCAGATTCTGACCCATAGCGAGACATTGTTTCAGAACTAAACATAAAATCATCATTTGATGATTGGCTTCTTTCCGGTGAAGACGGTGGTGATGGTGAAGACATTGTTTGAATGTATTGGCTTCTTTCCGGTGAAGAGGATGGTATGTTTTAAATCCTTTGCTCATGACCCTTTATATATTTTTAATCCCGAATTCCAAAAGGTTTAAGCTCTCGGACCACGTGAATATCTCTCAAATATATTTTCTATCTTTTCCCAAAAATTGTATACTTCCTAGGTGACTGTTCAGTTATCCAAAACAGTTTAAAAGTTAATACACTATAACTTTAAATTACTTTGAACTCCAAAACAGTACATTATTGCGACCAAAGTCGCATTGGGAACTGATAAATGATTAACTGCGACCATAATTGCATCCGTAGTAGGATTGCGACTATGGTCGCAGTGTTTAAGAGCAGCAGTCGCAGTTTGGATATGTAATTAAAAGAGCTTATAAGTTAATATATTGAGAAAGAGACCTTACAAAAAAAAATAGAATTAAAAGCTTTTAAAGAAGACAAAATATAATTGAATATCAGAAGATCAGGAAATCCTAATCCTCGTCATTATCACCATCATAAGCAGATTCATCGTCTTCATTCTTCTGCTCTTCCTCTTCATCACTTATTTCCTCATCATCTTGCTGGTTTTGAGGTTTTTTTGTTTCACCGATGAACTCCCAGAATGGATCGTCTCTATCAAGCTCTTCGTCTGACCCGTTGCTAGGAAGCGAGCGTACAGCATCAGAGGACATGCTTTCATCAAGCATGTCTCCGTCAAGTAGCAGAGGAATATGTCTTCTTCACTAACCCACATGAAAATTCATTATCATCATGAATAGGAGGATCAGTTAATACATTATTTGATGTAGTGAGATAGTCAAAAGGAGTGAAGTCCAGACTGGTATCAGATTCACTAGAATATCCTAAAGACAAAGGACCGTGGGGGATTGATTGAAGTTGAATTCTGAGTGTTCAGAGGAAGAAGATGGGGAAGACATGATTCAAGAATGAATTTTTTTTTGGAAGTTTTTGAAATCAAATTGAAAAGGAAGAGCAAAATTATAGTTTTTTAGGTATGAGGTAATATATTAGTTACAAGCTTTATATAAAGGTGAATATTGTGGAAGAACATGAATAGTAATAATAATTGTTACAGGTGAGGGTTGAGTATGGTAGGAAGTGGTAAAAAAAATAAATATTTAATTGAAGACTTATTGCTGGAGAATCCGAAGTACAAATTAACTTTTTATAGAATTGTTTGGCTATATCTTTAGATTACGTATGGTGCACATCTTTCCTTTCTCGAGATTAACATTAGTGCATATCTTTTTTTCTAGACTGGTGTTGTATCACGGTAGATATAATTAATTACTTCTTTTACAGAAGGCATGAGAAAGAAGATTGCGAATTTGGTCGCAGTACGAAGGAGGTCGCATTGCTATGCGATAGCATTTTTTGTCTTGTATTCTTTATTCTGTATTAAGTCTGCGACCATGGAATGTTTTTTTTACTTTTGAATGCTAGAAGTCGCAGTCGTCATTTAAAGGGTATTTTTTTGTCCTTTTGATTCACGATTGTTTAGGCGGGATTTTTTTGATTTTTTGTGGCGCCCACACTCTGCGACCGATGTGTGGCCTATATTCAGCCACGTCCCGCAGGCTGAGAAACTCTCTCAGCCCGCAGGCTGAGGTACAGATTCCTCATATATATATATATATATATATATATATATATGTTATATATATATACATATATATATATGTATATATATATATATATATTACATATATATGTATATATATCTATATATATATGTATATATATATATATATATCTAGGGGTTACTGTACCTCAGCCGACGGCTGAGAGAGTTTCTCAGACCGCGGTGACGTGGCTGAATATATGCCACAGATCGGCCGCAGAGTGTAGGTGCCAAAAAAAACAAAAAAAATCCCGCCTAAACATTCGTGAATCAAAATGACAAAAATACCCCATAAATCCCGCCTAAACATTCGTGAATCAAAATGACAAAAATAATCCATTTTAACTTCTAAACTGCCATAAACTCATCCACAAACAAAAATTACCTAAAATAATTTTCAGTTGAATATATTTACAGTTATAAAATTCGTAATTTTACTACATCGAAAATATAATAGAGAAAAAATTGGATGAACATAATGTGAATAAACAGAAGCATGCCTTCTGTAACAGAATTCTCACCGTTTTACAATTCCGCAATCATAGTCGCAGTCATAACATAATAAAACTTTCAATCATTGCGACCATGGTCGCAGACTTAATACAAAATAACTTTCAATTTAAATGACGACTGCGACAATAGTCGCAGTCATAGTATAACAAAAACTTTTTTATATCACGCATGACCATAGTCGCATTCCTTATAACATAAAAAAATAACAGACAAAAACATGTTATCGTACAGCACTGCGACCTCCTTCAGCACTGCGACCAAAGTCGCAATCTTTTTTCGCATGCCTTGTGTAAAAGATTTTTTATAATTTTACAAGGTAGTTTAGCCATGCGACCCTGAGATCAGTTCGCGTATATCACATCTTATAAAAATACTATATTAATTACACTGAATTTAATGAAGTAATTAATAATCTATCTACCGTGATATAACAACAGTCTAGAAAAAAGAGATGCACTAATGTTAATCACGATAAAGGAAAGATGTGCACCATACGTAATCTAAAGATATAGGCAAAACATTCTATAACAAGTTTATTTGTACTTCACGTAGTAAACCTCTGGAAAAAAGGAACTCTTTCGGATTCTCCAGCCATAACTCTTCAACCTATAACAATTATTATTACTATTCATGTTCTTTCACATTATTGACATTTATATAGTGCTTGTAACTAATATATTATCTCATATCTAAAACTATATTTTGTGCTCCTTTTCAATTTGATTTCAAAAACTTTCAGAAAAACAATTCATTCTTGAATCATGTCTTTCCCATCTTCTTCCTCTGAACACTCAGAATTCAACTTCAATCAATCCCCCACTGGTCCTCTTTCTTCAGGGTATTCTAGTGAATCTGATACCAGTCTGGAATCTGATACCAGTCTGAACTTCACTCCTTTTGACTATCTCACTACATCAAATAATATTTTAACTGATCCTCCTATTCATGATGATGATGAAGTTTTCATGTGGGTTAGTGAGGAGGACATTATTCCTCTGCCATTTGACGGAGGCATGCTTGATGAAAGCATGTCCTCTGATGCTATAGGCTCGCTTTTCTCGCAACGGATCGGACGAAGAGCTTGATAGAGACGATCCATTCTGGGAGTTTATCGATGAACCAAAAAAACCTCAAAAACAGGAAGATGAGGAAATAAGTGATGAACAGGAAGACCAGGAGAATGAAGAAGACGAATCTGCTTATCATGGTGATGATGACGAGGATTAGGATTTCCTGATCTTCTGATATTCAACGTTTTTTGTCTTCTCTTAAAAGCTTTTAATGCTCTTTTTTTGTAAGGTCTCTTTCTCACCATATTATGTTATAATAAAAAATTTACTTCTATCTGCAAAATAATCTTTCACATTTTTAAAATACATACAAAGTATACCGTATGGTATTATTTCTGCATCTTATCTGAAATAATGGTCGCAGTACTCATATTATAATTACATATGAAACTGCGACCACGGTCGCTGTCCAGTCATAAACAGTTTGATAGTTTTGCATTCAATAAAGTTATAACAGCTCCCATGGTCGCAGTCCAAAAATAAATTATATGAACAGATAATACTGCGAACATCATCGCAATCCTCTCAAATCATATATTTTCACTGTATATCGCAAATTAGAAAATTGTCACTGTTCTCCTTAAACACTGCGACCATAGTCGCAGTCCTACAATTGCCACTGTTGTTCTTAAACACTGCGAGCAATAGTCGCAGTCCTACTTCGCATGCAATAAGTTACAGTGAAGATCAAACATATAAAACCATACATAAACTGCGACTATAGTATTAGTCCTTAGACACCGTTATTACATATAACTTAGCAAAAAAACTCGCCCAAAAAAATGCTGCCGTGAGTACTGCGACCATAGTCGCAGTACCACGACTTGCTCTCGTTAAGCACTGCGATCATAGTCGCAGTCCTTGTCCGAATTCAATATGTAAAAAAAAATAATAATTTATACATTACATGCGAAAAAAAATTAAAACTGCGACTATATTAAAAATCATTAAATTTCAAATCAGATAACAAAAAATAATAATAAAAAAGGATTTAATTAGTTTCGTGATTTGATAAAAAAATGTTTGCAGTTTGACCGCAGTTATAAAAGATAATTGTGACAAATTGAGTAACGTTAGAAAATATAAAATTATAATAAACTATACAAATCTACTGTCTTTTACAGCAGGGCTATTTAGTAATTTCAACTATTTCGGTAAGCGGGCCGTCCTTTCTAGTGTGGCTAATAATGTGCCACGACACCGCAGGCTGAGAGAGTCTCTCAGCCGTCGGCTGATATACATTTTTCTCATATATATATATATATATATATATATATATATATATATATATATATATATATATATATATATTATATATAATAATCTATGAACACTGTTGTTACAGGCAAGAAGAGACAGCAACTATCATTTGTAAGAACATCCCACCCTTAAGTGCAGAAAGCAATTTAAAGAAGAGAAAACATGTAGAATATTGAACCGCATCATGTACACGTTATTCGGTGTGATTTTGCAGTGTTAAACTACAAATCCCGCAAACAGATGCACTCAGGAATTCAGCCAGCAGAGCTTGTCGATTACACAAACAAAAGCAAAGTAGAAAAGCGTCAACACATTCTTTTAGGAAAATGACAACTTTGGTAATTCAAATTTCGCCGAGGTGGCTGTAGTGATGGTTGGGTAAGGTGATCCCTCACCGTTGCCGCCAGGATGTTCTCTCTTACATGCGCGGTTCATCTTTTATTGTGGCCGTCAGAAGAGGCTTGCTCTGTTTTCTTTTCGAGAGGCTTCCACAGCTTTTGCTCGATTCCCAGCCTCCGCAGCTCTCCAAGACCTCTATCCACTGAAAACTCCACGAATAAAAATATCATGGTGGAAAGAAATATGTTTGCTACCAATGTACTCTTTATAGAGAAAATAAGAAATCATTTTGGTACATTGGAGGAAATTTAACGTGAATTCCAAGATCAGACGAGTATTGTTGAAACCATGACATGCACCACATATACCTTTTACTAAAAGTGCACCTAAATTAGTTTTAACCAGGTTTAATTTATTTCATAACTATTGTTGTGCGTTGTTACTTATTAGAAAGAACGTTTCAAATGCATTACCGATAACTGAAAAATCGATATACCAATATTGAGGCGTTCCAGTGGAATGAAGGCAAACCAAGTTTTCAGGTGAAAAGTGCAGAAGAGTATATACCATCTACTGCATCATGGGAAGTCAGTGATTGGCCGCTACGGTGGGCCCAAAACTGCAACCGCTCTTCAGCCACTTCTTCTTCAACACCATGAAATTTGGCTCTCCTCCAGAAATATGTAAGCCATGCCTGCAAAAATACGAGGGAATCTCAAAGGGGATTCAAATTAAGCCCTAAACCATACATTTCTACTGAATTTACAAGGTTTGTGGCCTTCATAATGTTAGATCTAATTTTATTCCATACAACATCTCATACATGCATAGTCTCTTTATCATGATCAAAGGAAGGAGAGTTTTAGACTTACCTGACTCCATCACGCAAGGGATGCTGAAGGTTGCACGATCTCGAGGACCGCCGGAGTTGAGGGAGAGGATTCTTCTCTCCAGCCACCAAGTTCTCTTCTTTATCCTTAGAGGAGATGAGAGACCTCCAAAAGAGAGATGGTCATTGTGGTGGAGAGGGAACCCTACCCATACATATAGCATCAAGAAACCTAGTTCAACTCATCATAAATCTAGGCCCTTGATTTATAACACGAGTTCCACACGTGTAGATGAGTCCCACATTTTAATTTAAATACACTCATGGCTATGTGTAATTGAAAACGTGTCTAGACCCAAACCATTTAGGCTTGATCAATTCTTTATTGAGTCAAACACATAGGTTAAGTGGGCGGGTGCAAATATCCAATTGACTTGATTATGCCCAAATTAAATTAGACTTTAAAACATAATAAGTCTAACACATAATACTCACACTCACACACATTTTCATTGAAGCAATCAATCTTCCAATACACTAAACATAATCAAAGTCCCCAGGTTTGCTTTTAGTAGTCATGCATGCAAATATAGAAAGCTGATGTGAAGAGAAATAAAAGCTTCTCTTTTGAGAAATCAATCAATAAAATCTGAATGTATCAAACCACGTAGTAGCGATATAAGAAACAAGCAGTCTGCCTAAATGTGCTGTTTATAGACAAGAATGCAAGAAAATAGTTTTAGAACAATTTGACTAATTACCCATACCTGCTTAAAAGAACATCTTCTGACTCCTCTTGGTTTAGTTTCTGCAAGAAATGACATTTACCATTTACATGATGTTTATGAACAAACCATATCAAAGCAGAAAAAGGATAAACAACATTCTACGTGAAAGTGTTTTGAGGAAAGCAGGATATGGGTTATTACCGTATGCTTCCATGACCTTTGCATCACACCAGTAATCTATATCTTATAATACCAGACAGAAAAAATATAAAGCATGTTAGGAGAAAGAAACAGACACTAGGACTATATAATCCACTGTTTCATGAGAAAAACACAAATGAAGAATAATATACAATGTCCATTGCAAAGGAGGCAAAGTAAACAAAATTCATTTTCAAAAAAATTAAGCTAAAATAAATGAAAGAGAAATCAAACAACTCCCAGAATTCAAGTCATCTAATTTGAAAACACAACGTCCACCATTTCTCAAAAGCCTTGTACAGAATATGTAGTCTCCAAAGAAACCCCACTAACTTAGGAAACCATGTCTCCAGAAGATCTCAATTAAAATAGGAAACCATGTCAATCCCACTTAATTAGAAAACCATGTATTTGAAAAATCCAATTAGATCAGTAATATCGTGTCTTTAGAGAATTGTGATTAGATTAGGAAACCTCTCTGTTGGTTGAACACAAGACATTCCCAATGCAGCATGAATTGTTCCTGGGAATCAGCAGCAGCAGCAGTCCCATTTCAGACTGTCCTTTAATGATGGGTGCACGTGTATACTTCAACTAAAATGGATTCTGTCAATTTATTTCAAAGAGATCTAATTTCACTCTGCTTAAAAATCATATTAGCAAAGAGAATAGGATGATTCCTAACTAATTAAGAGCTCCTTAGTTACCTATGAAAAGGAAATATAGGGTGTTTCTAAGGTAAGGCAGAATCTCTCATAAGTTTGAGTGAGGACAGGATCTCTCATGTGAAAGCATAAGGTTTTGTTTGTAGAAAAGGTGTTTCGGGTCAAAAGAAATAGCAGTCAAATTGTGATTCTGACCCTAAGCACAAGAAAGTTTAACAAAATAATTGAAATGGTTTATGATCGGGTTGTTAACAAAGAGAGTTTGTCCATAAAAATAGTAAAAAAAACAAGCATCGAAGCTGCTAAAGTGTTGAAAGTAAATACTAAATTGCTGAAGTTGATGCCATACTGTTGAAGTTTGATACCGAACTACTAATTATGGATGTTTACACTGAAGTGCTAATGAGATACGACTTGCTAAAATGCAAACCAAACCAAAGAAAACCAAACTAAACAGAGGAGAAGTTGAAAACTAGACCAAGTCAAATCTAAATGAATCCAAATGAAACAAACTGAAGGAAACCAAATCCAAGCTAAACCAAAAATCCAACCTGGACCCAAATGAGAATCCCTTCGATCCTTCCTCGGGATCTCAAACTAACTCAAATGACACTTAGGATTTTAAACTACAATAGTCGATAATGTCTTTAATCTTTCTCCCTTCTCAAGGTCTACTCACATAAACTTCACATGAGCTTCCCCTTGGATCTACTAAAGCCAATATCCAAGATCTAATACTCAATTTACAAGATTGCATCTTTGTGAAATTAGATCAGTTTTTAAACAAATCACAGATTTGATCTCATTTGATCAAAAAAGAAAAGAAGACAGGAGAAGATGATACAAGTAGCGAAATTACTATAGCAGCAGTGTTGTAACAAGGACTATAGCAGCGGTATTATCGTGATATTATTGTAACAGAATATTGTCGCAACCATACTATAGCAGTGATAGTATTTGGAAGAAATTGAAGAAGGTGGTGGTGGAAGACGAAAATATTGGTAGTGAATCAGAAACCCTTGGTCTACTATCATGTTAATTATAGATCCTAAAATTTTTATATACTCGAAAAAATTACAACATCAAATTACATAGAACTATGAGAAATCCTCTCCTTGTATAGACACACACAATACAATCTAAATCCTACTCAAACTGTGACTTGTAATGCTATAAGATTCAAATATTACTAAAACTCTATAACCAAACACTTTACTAATTAATTACCTATTATCTCCACACCTACACTTCTTCCAACTGGCACACTTATTAACCTCCCTTGTACGTGCCTACAACCATTTTAATAAAAGGATGACAAGTAGATAAATAATTAATGACCTTTCTTAAAATGATTTCTGCAGTGTGACCTAGAGTTATGGGTTTAAGCCATAGAAACAGCCTGTCTGATAACCTGCAAAAGCAGGAACCTCCAGGCTTCCATTTTATCTCAGAATGGATACGGAAGAATTATTGATGAAAAAGTTCTAGATTACTGTCCAGCAATGACTGCAAAAGTTTTGTAAGAACACTATAGTAGATAAAGTGAAATGTAAAAGGTGCATACATCTAACATTTTTCCATTCCCTAGCAGGACATTTTCCCATCATTTCACTAGTCTATTGTCGTACTCCAGCATGAAAAGAGAAAGATCACCTTCTTAATAAATAACTAATTTACTTAAAATGGTAATTTTTCCAAACCATTTGATTTAATTGATTACAAGCATGAAAATCATTGACATCATAAACTACCAGAAACATCATCCCTCATCACATAAGTTTACGACTAAATGAAAAGAGTGGAGTTGGAACAGTTCTTGTTGGATTGATGTATTTAAGACTTTACAATTTGTGCATATGAAGTTTATTCATGGAAAAGGCAACCAATTTCAATCATGCCACCAATACAGTAGAATACTTAAAAATATGAGGATAATGCTTACAGGAACAAGGATCCTACAATAGCCTTATTATTATTGTTAACAAGTGCATAATGCAGGAATAACCAGAAAGGCCAAGGTTAAAAGAGGGATGAAAGAATTCTAATGCAGATATTCGGTGAGAATAATTCATTCTGTGTAAATTTTAATCATTTTCTGCATCTTTGTAAAGCAAACTGTTGAAAGGAGGAGAAAGCTTTAATACAATCACAAATCCTCAAGTTATTTGTAATTGCATAGTATTGAGCAACTGCGTAGACCATCAGCAACATGATACAAGCCTGGAAAAAGGTTGCATTTTCCGAGTTTGTGCACAATCAGAACAGGCCAAAGACTCCTGTGGCAGTTCTCAACCATTGGATGTGGATGCATGTTTGGGAAAGAGGAAATGACATCAAAAGCACAATCTGAATTTAGTATCCTTGTTACCCCCCACCGCCAGAAGTGTCGTGATTAATCTCACTCTCTAATTTTTCCAAAAGCATAATGATGTGAAACGGTGACGCGTGTATGGAAATCAGAATGGGAACAGGATCATGGGTTCTCAGAGAACCATAGATACTGTAAGGATAATCCCCTGAGGTCAGTGGCAGCAAGTGCCCCCACTTCCATTCGTGCCTACTCAAGTCCTAAGGAATTGATACAAGTTTTTTAGGGACATCTAGATCTTTTGTTTGCTGAATTTTTTAGTAGTGATCGCTCGAAAAGAATCAAATAAGTTAAATAAATCAAAAGACCTCTCAGTTAAGGAAGCTATCCTATGACATAGCATTTCCTGGTGAAGGATGACGAATCAGGAGCCTTCTCCTTCCTGTAAAGAAGTTCAGATGATAAACATACCATGAGCAGGCAGGCATGTGAGTGCACGTGAAGAGAATTCAAAGGTACAATAGTTTTAATTAGACAATATGTGCAAACTCTCTACTCCAATAAAAAGAAGACAGGATCAGAGCTAACAACATATTTTTGTCACAATATGTATTAGATATTCACAGAAATGCTTTTCAGATCCATTACGTAATAGCAGGTTGCAGTAAATTAAAAGGGAAAAGGTGGAGCATATACATAAAAAGCAATTTTAGCATATATACCCTAATATTTTGCAAAATTACATATATCACCTTGCCTTTTGCATATTTCCATCATTCAGTTTTAGGAAAGGATAAGGTAATCTTACGAAGGTAAATATCCAGAGAGCAAGGTGAAATGTATTTTCAAATATAAGAATACTTGTACCAAGAGACCAATATAGAAAGAAAAATGTTGGTTATATTTAAGTGACCTATAAGGGCATTAAAAGAATCCCGTTGGCTAACATAGTGTGATTAGCAGTTAAATGTTATAGTACATGATGTGCATATCATACTTTCATAAGAAATCACACCTGAAGTGGACTGTTGAACTAAAATTGGCTGCCCATGCTGAGATAACATAGACATTACAGCATCCTCCACCTAAATTGTCAAGGACAGGGCTTGTTACACAACGAATAAGATCACACTGACATAAGAAAGGGTAAACTGAAAAAGAATGCAAACCTAAATCCACTTTCCTAAAAAAATGTTGGATTATGGGAAGCATATTTTATCATCACGTTTTTCCTAATGGGGTGGGGCTGGTTATGGAGAGCAAATCCATGTTGAAAAAAAAGACTCCAAGAAATTCTGAGAAATTTTATGACTGGCAATTAGTTTGAAGTAAAGTCAAGGATCCAGTAAAAATTCCTGCACGCGAAATTATCCACAGTAATGATCATTGCTATAAAACCCAATAAATCAGCTACAGATATCTAAATTAGATAGAAGAGAAAAAAAGACCAGAGATTTTCCA